>JAULJL010000026.1:9611219-9803784 GCA_030761205.1 Fremontodendron californicum
ATTTAAAATTAATTCCCTTTTAAAAACAATCATATTATTTGAGAATGATTTGAAATTTATTAATATAAAATTTTCTATATTTCCCGGCAGGCCCGACAAAACATGGAATTTTTTCTTTATTTTGACATTCTCCGAATTACCCTCATTTTTTTGAGAAAAAGGATATTTCGTTGTTAATGATAATTGATGATATTCTTCTCGGCAGACCTAGCAGAGAACCAATGAATTATTTTAACTTGAGAACAACCTTATTTTAATAAAAATCATTATTATTTTCCATTCATTCAAAATCATTTAAAAATGACCATGGATATGCAAACTAATACTAAGATATAAACATAAATTAAACAACATGCATAATTATCATGACATGACGAACATTTTCATTATGACATGGCAAAGGAATTTATGACATGGCAAAAGAACTCATGACATGGCATACATGACATGGCTAATCTTATTATATTATGGTGAAAGAATTCATGACATGGTATACATGACAAGGCATACATTATTATAACATGGTAAAAGAGTTCATGGCATGGCAAGCATGACATGGCAAAACACTATTATAACATGGTATAGAATTCATGACATGGCATTTACGGCATAGCAAAATCTTATTATGTCATGGTAAAAGAGTTCATAACGTGGCATACATGACATGGTAAAACCTTATTATAACATGACATAGAATTCATTACATGGCATGGCAAAATCTTATTATGATATAGTTAAAGAATTCATGACAAGGCATAAAAATATCATATGAGCACCAATCTCGAAATGACATTGTCATAGAATATTCACTTCCAACAATACATCATGATCAAAATAGCAAAATGAATATCAAATCATAAAATGACATCATTATGGAATATTCATGAACATAGAATTATCATGATCAAGATGGCAAATGTAGACATTAATTTTTAAATGACGTCATCGTGGAATATGCATGAACATAGAATATGCACACATCATTATTTAAAAAAAAAATCATGGATTTTCATTTTGTGTGAAATTATATAAATGGCATGCAACGGGACATTTTACCGAACTCCCCGACAGACCCGACAAAGCTTTGGAAAAATATCTTTTCTCATGACATATACATAATTATGAATAAAACGAAAACCATACCTTACGATTTCATAAACACGTGTGTCGCAACTGTTTAAAAAATGTCTGAATAAATTTGCCCTCGTCGTGGGTACAATCGGCCATTCTTTAAAGAGGTATGACTTTGAAAAAAATAGAGCAAAAGATGACTTAATTCCACTAAATTAAAGGTTAAGGGTATGAAAATGACCTCAAAAAAGAAATGGAATCGCCACCAAACATTTTTGGCTAGGTGTGATCGGCCACGTATTAAAACCGATTTTGAAAAACATTTTAAAATTCATTAAAACATTTTAAAACCAATTTTGAAGTCTGCGCTTTGAACCAGAGAAAACAAGTGCGGGTTCGGGAGTCGTTTACGTGTGGGAAGGATTAGCACCCCCACAACGAATGTATAAAATGATACCTTATTAGTCGTGTGTAATCTCGAGTCTCGAAGAAAATTCGATTTTAGATTTGGTATTTAAAATAATTCCCATTTAAAAAAAAATCCTATTTTTGTTCGAAAATGATCCGAAATTTGTTATTGCAAAAATTTTCTATATTCCCCGGCAAACTAGTTAAATATAGAATTTTTATTATCTTTGGAAATCTCTGCATCATCCTTTTTTAGAAGGGTATTCCTTTGTTAATATAGTTGATGAAGACTCCCCCGGCAACCCGAAGGAGAATTCATGAAATATAATAACTCGAGGATATTGTCTTATTTTATTAAAAAAATCAATTTTCAAAAAGTGGAATGATCATGAATGTACAAATTATCATTAAAACATGAATGTATAACTTGCATAATTAACGTGGCATGGCAAACAATTTATTATGACATGACAAAATTGAAATGACATAGCCAAAAGAATAAATGGCATGGAATATGAATCAAAGACATGGCATATGAATGATATGGTGCATGAATGAATGAATGACATGGCACATGAATGACATGGCGTAAACTAAATGATATGACATATGGATGAATGACATGGAATGTGAATGGATGACATGGCACATGAATGATTGACACGGAACATGAATAACATGGCGTAAACTAAATGACATGACATATAGATGAATGACATGGCATGTGAATCGATGACATGACATGTGAATGGATGACATGGCATATGGATGACATGGCACATGAATGAATGACACGGCACATGAATAATGTAGACACCTAATTTTGTCTGGACCACTAAATCAAGTATGTTATCTTCCTGAAATGATGATTTAGAAAGCAAAAAGACTTTTCTCATCCTGTAGATGGTACTCCGAGACTTAGTCTAAGAAGGCAATCATAAAAAGTCAAACTTGAAAAAGTCAACCCCAAAAAAGTCAACCGCAAAAAGTCAACTACTGAAAAAGTCAATCCACTTTCAAAATCAAGATTCAGAGTTCAGTTGAAAAATAGTGAAAGAATTTTGATAACCCGAGGTCTACAATGAAAGATATGGAGTTCGGAAGTTAGGTTACGGAGATTTAGTAGAAAGGAAACCCTAGTTCAGAAAATTTGGGGAAAAGTGCTTAAACGATCAAATTGGTCAAAATTGGTGGTTCCAAATGAAAGATAAGCACTGACTACGGGTAATAGAGAAGCTACTTGGAAGAAAAATCGAAGGAAAAGTCAATTTGGAAGAAAATCGAGAATTAGGGTTTTTGGTGGATTTTGGTGAAATTGGAAAAAATTGCAGAAATGGCCTGATTCGGTAAAATTAAAGCCCCTAATTGATGAGGAGTGAGTAAACAAGGATAGCCCAAGGCTCAGTTTGAAGAAATTATGATCAAAGAGCCGATTGGAGGAAAAACGAAAAAACGAGGAAATTCCCGATAGTGGAAAAAGGAAAAATCAAATTGGAGGGGAATTTGATCGTAAAAATTGGGCATTTTTGAACCAACTCCGATTCAGTATATGACAAAGGCCTAGAAAAAAATATATGAAAATTGGACTTGTTTTGAGCAAAATCGGGCTTCGGAGGCAAAATGGCAAAACTGGAAAATTAGGGAAAAATACCAAATGAGCTCCCAAAATTCTAAAAATTTGTAGATCTAATTCTTAAATCATTTGGAATATATTGGCCAAGAAAAATCTGGATTCAGAGCTCGTTTGCAAAACGACAAATCTCGGGCCCACTATGCTGAAATTCAAGAAGATAAATCCCGAAAAAATAGCAAATGAGTTCCGAAAATTCTGAAAAATTTCAAATCGCATTCTTAAATCATTTGGAAGAGATTGGCAAAAGAAAATCTGGATTCGGAGATCGTTTGCAAAATGGAAAATCCCGGGCCCACTATATAGAAATTCAAGCAGATAAATCCCGAAAAAATAGCAAATGACCTCCAAAAATTATGAAAATTTCTAGATCTCACTTTTAAATTATTTGGAAGAGATTGGTGAAGAAAAATTTGGATTTGGAGTCCGTTTGCTATTTAATTTTTTTTGGGGGTCAAAAAGGTTATTTCATCGAAGAAACTGAATAAGGCCTTTAAAAATTGGAGATTGGGCTGGATTTTAAAAGAGCAATCAGCCAAGCCCATAATGGAGAGTGATGTTGCTGAGATTTTAGATCAAAGGGCTAGGAGTGAAGAGAAAGGTAGTTATTTTTCTTGACCAAACCGTTGAATTTGCAACACATGGACCAATGGATGGAGAGAGATGATGTCATATTTATGACATCCTATTTATGACATCATCTTCATGACATCATAAATAGGAGCTGATTATTCCAATCTAAGGGTGAGAATTCTACATAGAAAGCATCTTGGATTAAAGGCCATTGGATCAAAATTGGCTAAAAAAACCTAGAACCTTCTATACCATACTAAGGGCCATTCGGCCACTACCATTAGGAGAGGCTATTTTTCATTCTTTCATACTCTTGCTTGGCTGAATACTCGCCAATTTTTTAAAGCAAATAGAAAGGCAAAGAAAGGCAAAGAAAGTAAGAAGACGAAAAGCTTGCAATATAGCTTTTAGAGGTAGCTAAAACGCCATACTCTTGCACTTTTTTTGTATTTCCATCCTTGATTTGCTATTTTCATTTGCTATTTGTTGAGTTTCTATTGATTTTAGTTTTAAAATAAGTGTTTTTAAGCTTTCTCTTGAAGTTCATTTTTGATGCTTTCTTGAAAAATGTGAAAAACCAAATTCTTTTACATTTTTTTCTAGTTGGCCAAATGGGCTATTTTTTTGAAATGGTTGGTGTTTGTTTTTTATTTCATGTTGTTTGTGATGTCTAGCATGTTTTTGATGTTTTATATTTTCTTCAAATAACAAAACATGGAGCTTGTTTTGATATCTTTACTTACTTACCTCCATATTTTATTTTACCATTTGTTTTCATGTTTACTTTCCTTGTCTACCATTTTTAATTTTCTGTTTTTAACATGTTTGAGTTGTTCATGATTTGCATCTTACTATGCTATGTGTTTGTGAAAATGTCTAGTCTTATTCATACCTTTACTTCATGTTTGCATGGTTTAGCATGTTTCTTTTTAGCCTTGCATTTTAGTATGTCATGTGTTTGTGAAAATGCCATGCTAGAATACCATCTTTGTGAGTTCTTGTCCATTCGGCTACCCTCCATTTTTATGCTTTGTATGTGGATTTTCATCTTGTTAGTTGATAGGTTTGCATTTTCATGTTATGATTTTTGTGTATCTCATTTTAGTATGTCATGTGTTTGTGAAAATGCCATGTTAGAATACCATCTTTGTGAGCTCATGTCCATCGGCTACCCTCCATTTTCATTGTTTTGTATGTGCATTTTCATATTGCTTGTTGACTTGTTTGCATTTCCATGCCATGAGTTTGTGTATTTTGATTTAGAATGCTATGCATTTGTGTTATTGCCATGCATTTTTTAGGTGTAGGTTTTATTTTTACTGCCATGCATATCATGCATGTTTAACCTAGGTTGCATTTATTGCCATGGAAGTTCATGTTAGGTCTAAGCCATATTCTTTATGCCATGCATTTTTCATATCATTTAGGTTTTAAATCATGCATTTCATGCATTCAATTTGCTGTATGTTCATACATATCATATCATGTCACATGATTTATGACTTAGGTCAATCAATGGCTCAAAGTCATGCTCACTTGAGCATACTTGTGGAAAATTAAAGAGTTGTCAAATTGATTATTCTACCTTTGTGATTTTTTTTTTTTACTTTGCCAATTTTTTGTCTAAATTTTTAGAAGTTTTAGCTACTGTTTGTAGGTCCTTAGGAGAGTCTCCAATATTTTTACTTCGATTTTTAAATGATTTTATCAAAGGCAAAAAAATGTGTTTTGGCAAAACAGTTTTCACCCAGTATTCTGACTTTCCTGATTTTTCTGGGAAGTTATATTTAATCAGAAAATTAAGTCAATTTTTTCCCGTGTAGTGGTACATGTTCTGAGTCTCCATTATTTTTTTATATTTTTTTGAAATTTTAAAAATAGGTTAAATTATCGTGATTTAAAACTGGACAGTGGAGTCAGATTTGAATTTGAGGGAAAATTAATTTTCTGTTTTGGCTAAGTTACTTAGAAGGGGCTGATTAGGAACTTTAGCTACTGTCTTAGGGTAGTTTCTAAGCCATTTTAAACTTAGAAAATGATTTTATAAAGCTCGGGTCAAGGGTGGTCAAGTCCGGGTTTTCAAACATAGGAATTAGAGCCTTTTTCAAAGGGATTTCGGCCATGAATTATTTTTCATCGAAGATTTTCAAAATTGTTTTCAAACAAATTACAAAGTTTTGATTTTAGAAAATTTAATTTGATGTCTTTTCCTAAGGTAGTCGGATATCTTTTTAGATATACGGATTTCCTTATTTAAATGAAAAAAATACACTTTCTTGCATTGCGTTTTCCATATTTATGCATACCATATAATATGTGATTTTTGCTATGATAATTTCTATGGTATTGTTATTATTTTGATTTATATTGTTATATTGTTTGTCATATGGTTTTTTGAATATTTCATTTTATCCTATGTTTTTTATTTAATCATTTATTTTTGTCACATCATTTAGCATATATTATGTTCATGCATTATTATTTTTATTTTCATGCATATTTCACGATAGCATTATTTTATGTTTCATATCATTTTATGTCACTTAGATTATATTCCATGTCATATAGATTCTATTATTTAAAATATGCCATGTCATTTAAATTTGCTATGTTGTTTAAATCATATCATTTCATTAGATTATATCATGTCACTTAGGATATATTATTTCATTTAGAATATTTCATGTTACTTAGGACATATCATTTCATTTAGAATATATTATGTCACATAGGTTATTTATTTCATTTATAATATATTATGTCACATAGGTTATTCATTTCATTTAGAATATATTATGTCATATAGATTAATCATTTCATTAGAATATATTATGTCACATAGGTTATTTCATTTCATCTAGAATATGCTATGTCATTTAAATTATATAATATCATTTAGGTTGCATTATATTATCTAGACTTTGTTATATCATCTTTACTATATCATACATATTCATGTTCATATATATTTTTTAAATGTTTTGAAAAAGATAATGATTTTCAATAAAATAAAGATATTCCCGAGTTAAAAAAAATTCATGAGTTCTCTACTGGGTTTGCTGGAGAGGACATCATCAATTATCATTAATAAAAGAATATCTTTTTTTCAAAAAACGATAATGATTGGGAAGAATTTCCAAATAAATAAAAATTTCGATATTTTGTCGATTTTGTCGAGGAATATAGGAAAATTTTGAATTAATAAATTTCGGATCATTTTCAATTAAAAAATGGAATTATTTTTCTTTAAATTGGGAATTAACTTGAAATACTAAATTAAAAATCGACTTTTTACCGAGACTTGAGATAACAAGTAATTAATAAGGTACCGTTTTATACGGGCGTTGTGGGGGTGCTAATCCTTCCCCACACGTAACCGAGTCCCGAACCCGATTGTTCAATTTTCTCTGGTTTATAATGCAGACTTGAAATTGGTTTTAAAAATGTTTTAATTAATTTTAAAATATTTTACAAAATCGGTTTTAATAGGTGGCCGATCACACCTAGCTAAAAAAGATTCGTGGCGACTCCATGTCTTTTTCAAGGTCATTTTCAAAACCTTCATTTTTCAAGAGAAATTAAGTCGACTTTTCCTCGGGTTTTTTAATGTCACGCTTAACGAATATAAAGTCTTGTGATGAGACTTGTTATTTTTTAGGTTGCGACAAATAACATGGCGTAAACTAAATGACATGACATATGGATGAATGACATGCCATGTGAATGGATGACATGGCATATGAATGACATGGCTTGTGAATGGATGACATGGCATGTGAATGAATGACATGGCATAATCTAGATGACATGGCATGTGAATGGATGACATGGCAAAATCTAGATGACATGGTATGTGAATGGATGACATGGCATAATCTAGATGACATAGCATGTGAATGGATGACATGGCACATGAATGAATGACATGGCATAAATTAAATGACATGACATATGGATGAATGACATGGCATATGAATAGATGACATGGCATGTGAGGGAATGACATGGCATGTGGATGGATGACATGGCACATGAATGACATGGAGTAAACTAAATGACATGACATATGGATGAATGACATGGCATATGAATGACATGGCATGGCATGTGAGTGAATGACATGGCATAATCTAACTATGGCAACATGAATATAAAATGACATCAACATGGAATATTCATGAACATAGAATTTTCATGCGAGGAATCATACAAATAGCATATATCGAAAAATATTACCATACTCTCCGGCAAACCCGGCAAAGCTTGGAAAATATTTCTTTCTTATGACATTTATATGATTCCGAATAAAACAAAATCCAATATCTTTCAATTCCATAAACACGTGCGTTGAACAATTTCCTAACCTCCCTGGCAACCCGGCAAAGATTAGGAACTAATTCTACCAAATGTTTAGGAAATCGAAACACACGTTTTATGTCAAATTAAAATTTAAAGACATTTTAAAACATGCAATGCTTGAAGATGTATTTCTCTCTTGAAGTAAGGACATCCGTATACCTAAAAAGGTATCCGACTACCTTTGAAAGAAACTTAAATTGGGTTTTCAAAATCCAAAGACTTTGGGATCGGATTTAAAAAAATGGAATTTTTGGGATGAAAAAGGCCTCATGGCCGAAACCCCCTCTTAAAAGGCTCTATTTTTCCTAGCTTGAAACCCGGGTTGACCACCCGTGACCCGACTTTTATAAAATAAAATTTTATGATTGAAATGACATGAAAATTAACTTAATACAGTAACCAATGTCCCAAATCATCCCTTTCTTTGTATCCAAACAAAAACAGAAAATTGTTAGTTCTTTAAAAACAAATCTGACTCTCATAGATAGTTTTGAAAACCTATTTTTTTGCCTTTCTACAAAATTTCAGAAAAATCTGTAAAAATTAGGGTAAACCTAGAACATGTTGATCTCCATGGGAAAAAATCATCTTAATTTTTGGAGCAAGGTTACGATGATCGAAATTTTACCAAAGTCAAAACAATGAGTTAAAACTACTTTGTAAAAAGCCATTTTTTCAGCCATGATTAAAAAATCTAAAAATCATGAAAAAAATACCATGGCATCCCCTAAATGAGTAATGCATGTGGTAAAAAAATAATTTTATTTTGACCATGGCTGAGTAGTGAAAAAAAATCCTAAAGTCAGAATACCCAATCTAAAATATCACTCTTTCAACTAGTATAGGCAAGAGGTTTTTGGCTTGAGATCATTGGTTGATCTTGGCCAAAAACCTAGTTGAAATGTCATGAAATGCATGATTTTACAGTCCACAATCATATGGCAATAGATCAATCAAAAGTTAAAATATGAACACAACCAACCAAGCAAGAAATATCAAGCAAGAACAAGCACAAAGAAAAATAGATAGGTTCGACTAGTGCCAAAAAACATGTAAAAAACTTGTCAACTTAGTTATTTGATAAAAAATGAGGAATAAAGATAGAAAACCTTTAAAATTTATTTTTTAAAAACCTTTTTATTCAAAAAATAGTAAACAAATCACATAAACAAAAGGAGAAGAAAAAGAATCACAACATCAAAGAAAAGTATTAAAGAAGAAGAAGGGAGGTGATAGCTACCTAGCTATTGCTTTCCAAATCAAGATTGCCAAATTCTTCTCCTCTCTTTTCTTTTTCCTCCTCCCTTTCTCTCCAGAGTGAAAATGCATTAGCCATTGAGAATGCATGTCATTGGCCAAAATTGCCATCTAATGTACTAAGTGAAGTGACTTATGTCCATTGCTTTTGAAAGCTATCTACTTCCTTACATCTTAGCCATTGATCATCTTTTCCCCTCTTCCTCTCTCTCTCTTGGCCGAAACTCCTAGGATGTTCTATTGCTTTCCTTTTTTTTGTCCATTTGGTCCCTCCTCGAATTTTGGTGTATTTGCATTTTAGCCCATGACTTTAGCCAATTTGCATTTTGGCCCCAATTTTGGGTTTTTCTCTTCCAATCCATTATATACAATATTAAACTAAATTATGAAAAGTTTCACAATTTTTCGAGCTCGAAATCCTTTTTTTTTCTCAAAATTTTCCAAAATTGCATTTTAGCCCCCCCTCCCCCGAATTTAGCCTGTAGACACCTAATTTTGTCCGGACCCCTAATTAGGTACATTTTCTTCCTAAATTGATGTTTCAAAATGCTAAAAAGCTTTTCTCATCCTGCAGGTGGTACTCCGAGACTTAGTCTAAGAAAGCAGATAGAAAAGACAAACTCAAAAAAGTCAACCCCAAAAAAGTCAACTACTAAAAAGTCAACCCACTTTCAAAATCAATATTTGAGGTTCAATTGAAAAACAGTGAAACAATTTTGGTAATCCGAGGTCTACATTGAAAGATATGGAGGTCGAAAGTTGGGTTACGGAATCTCAGTAGAAATTTGGGGAAAAGTGCTTAAACGATCAAATTGGTCAGAATTGAAGGTCTCAAATGAAAGATAAGCACTGACTACGGGTAATGGAGAAGCTACTTGGAAGAAAAACTGATAGAAAAATCGGATTTTGATGAAATTTGGAAGAATTACAGAAATAGCCCGATTTGGTAGATCTAAAGCCCTTAATTGATGAGAAATGATTAAAAAAGGATAGCCCAAGGCTCAGTTTGAAGAAAATTTAAAAATCGGACTTGTTTTGAGCAAAATCGAGTTTCGGAGGTAAAAGGGCAAAATTGGAAAATGTGGGAAAATAGCAAATGAACTCCAAAAATTCTAAAAATTTGCAAATCTCAGTTTTAAATTATTTGGAAGAGATTGGCGAAAGAAAATCTTGATTTGGAGTTCGTTTACAAAATGACCAAATATCGGGCCCACTATGTAGAATTTCAACAAGATAAATTCTGAAAAAATAGCAAACGAGTTCCAAAAATTCTGAATATTTTCAAATCTCATTTTTAAATTATTTGGAAGAGATTGGCGAAAGAAAATCTTGATTCGGAGTTCATTTGCAAAATGGCCAAATCTCGGGTCCCCTATGTAGTAATTCAAGCAGATAAATCCCGAAAAAATAGCAAATGAGCTCCAAAAATTATGAAAACTTCCAGATCACATTTTTAAATTATTTGGAAAATATTGGTGAAGAAAAATCTAAATTCGGAGCTCGTTTAAAAAATGATAAAGTTCGGGTGCATAAAAGGGGCAATTTCAGAAATAAATCTGAAATAGATAGTAAATAGACTTGAAAAATTTTGAAAACTTCCAGAATACAATTTTTGATTATTTTGAAAGTATTGAAAAAAGAAAATTCAAATTTGGAGTCTGTTTTCTATTTATTTAGGTTTGGAGGGCAAAAAGGTCATTTCACCAAAGAAACCAAAATGGGCAAATTTGTAATTAAGGAAAATATGAAAGAAGAAGGAATTGCTGGGATTTTTCTTCCCTTGGTCAGCCAGCATAGAGGAGAAGAAGGAAGCTTGAACAATTTAATTCCCTAGTCACTATCAAGCCACATGGTACCACTAACACCTTGCAAATGGCCCCCCCTCATCCAATGGCTTAGGTGCCTTGTAGGAAAGTTGAATGCACCATCCAACGGCCAAGTTTAAATGCCAAGATGATATTTTTATTTTTCATGAAAGAAATCTCATCTAATGGCCAAGAATGGAAGAAAAAAGATGAGCACAATTCATCCAAAGATGAGCATCCATTCGGTTAAGCAAGGGAGTGCATGGGATTGTCTCTTTTCATCCAATGGCTTAGGCCATCTACAAGGGCTGAGTACACATGTTGAGGGCTGTATTTAATCTACAAGATGTCATTTTTATGTTGTCCTCATCCAATGACCAAGAATAGAAGAGCACAACTCATCCAAGGGTAGGCACTCAAGGGGGCAAGCAAGGGAGTGCATGGGATTGGTCCTCTTTTGCATCTAAGGGATAAGGTTACTACAAGGGCTGAGTACACATCTTAAGGGCTGCTATAAATTGGCAAGATGACATTTTTATGTTGTCACCAAAATATCTTAATCTACAGGCCAAGATTGGAGGAGAAAAAAGTGCAATTCCATCCAAGGGTGAGAGGCCATTCGGCCAAGGCTAAAGAGGGGGGTTGGTTTCATTTTTTCATATATTTTTTGGCCGAAAACAATAGATAATTTGGAAAAGAAAAATGTTTTGAAAGAAAGAAAAAAAAAGGTTTTCAATAGAGAGCTTGAAGGTAGTCATCTCCACCAAGCTAGCATAGCTTTCTTCTTGTTTTCCATGGTGTTTTCTTGATTTTATATCATGTTTTCCTACTACATTTTTCATAGAAATAAAGTTTTTTAATGTTTACTTATGTTTTCATCTCTTCTTCTTCATTAAAATGGTGGAAAACAATTTTTTTGCTTATGGTTTGATGCTATGGCCGAATATGGCTTATTTACTTGCCTTGGTTTTCTGTTTTTCTCTTCCTTGCATGTTGTTGTGAAAAATGATTTTTATAAGGTTTTTAGAGTATTCTAAGGTTCTGATTTTTTTACAAAATATGAAGCAAAAAGGTTGAAATGGCTACATGATCTTGGCTAGACCAAGTGACCATGGTTAGGAGAGAGGCTATGCCCATTTTTACTACCATGAAGCTCACCTTAATTTTGCTGTTTAGCATGTTTTATTTTCTGATTTTTGGAATAGAAAGGCTTCATCATCTTGGCAAGACCAAGTGATTATGGTTAGGTGAGAGGCTATGCCCATTTATACCAACCATGGAGCTTAACTTTCATTGTTTTATTTACTAGTTTTGCTTGTTATTTGCTTTGCATGTCTATGTTAAATTTTTTATATGTTCTTTACATTATTTTCTATGCTACATTTTCTTATATATTTCTATTCCATGCTTAATAACTTTCCCTTGCATATTCGGCCATTGTGTTCATATGCTCATGTTGTGCATTTTTTTTCATATATCATGTCTTATATTATAAACAAGTTTGCATTTTTTTTATTTTGTTACATGGCCATTCGGCTACTTCATATTGATTTGCCTTGCATGTGCAGTTTCACCTTGCTTCTTGACTTGTTTGAATCTCCATGCCATGAGCTTGTGCATTTTAATTTTAGTATGTCACATTCTTATGAAAATTTCATGACATTAGGCATCTTAATATGATTTGTCATATATTTGTGTCATTTACTAGATAGGATTGCATTAGAGTCTCATGTGACCATTCAGCCTCTTCATGCATCCCTTGCCTTGTCATGCATTTGCATTTTGTTTAGGTAACATGCTTTGCATTATCATATCTTGAAATTTTGTATTAGTTTTTGTTTGTTCCAGCATTGACATTAGTTTTATGGGTCATTGTATGTTCATATTATTGCTATGCATGTTCATTACATTTTAGGTCTAGGCCATATTGGTATTGCCATGCATATTGAGTCTTAAATCACATTGGTATTGTCATGCATTACTATGCTATTTAGGTCTTAGGTTACATTAGCATTTTCATGCATATTCATAACATATTAGGTCCAAGTCACATTTACATTATCAAGCATTGCATGCATATTGAGTTAGGATAGCATTTATTCCCATGCAAACTCATGCTAGCCATTTAGGTTGTCTTGAATTGTCATGCATTTCCTTTACCATTTAGACCTTTAGACCATGCATTTCCTACATTTCATCTGTTGTATGTTCATGCATTCTATGTCATTGCCACATGATTTATGACTTAGGCCAATCAATGGCTCCAAGTCATGCTCTCTTGAGCATACTTGTGGAAAATTAAGGAATTGTCAAATAGATTATTCTACCTTTGTGATTTTTTTTACTTAGACAATTTTTATCCAAGGTTTTTAAATGTTTTAGCTACTGTCCTTAGGTCTTTAGGATGATCTCCAACAATTTTTACTTTGATTTTTGAATGACTTTATCAAAGGCAAAAAATGTATTTTGACAAAACAGTTTTTTTCACCCAGTACTCGAACTTCTTCAATTTTTCTGGGCAGTCATCTTTAATCATAAAATTAAGGCAATTTTTTCTCGTGTAATTTACATATTTTGAGTCTCCAGTATTGTTTTTAGATTTTTTTGAAATTTTAAAAATAGGCAAAAAAATTGTGTGACAAAACTGGATAGTAGAGGCAGATTTGAAATCAAAAGAGTAATAATGGTTGAATTTGGCTAAGGCATCTAGAGGGGGCTGGTTAGAAACTTTAGCTACTGTCTTAGAGTAGTTTCTAAGCCTTTTTAAACTTTAAAAATGATTTTATAAATCTCGGGTTAAGGGTGGTCAAGTCCGGGGTTTTAAACTTAGGAAATTAGAGCCATTTTAAAAGGGTTTGGTAAGGGTTTTAATTTTTATTCAAGTTGTTCCTCAAAATTGTTTTCAAACAGTCACAAAGTTTTGTCTTTTTAGAAAATCTAATTGGTCATATTTTCCTAGGGTAGCCGGATATCTTTTTAGATATACGGATTTTTTTATTTAGAGGAAAAAATAAATTTTCAGGCATTGCATTTTCATTGTTCATGCATTTTATTTAAATGAGTGATTTTTGCTATGATATTTTCCATGGTATTATTATTATTATTTTGATTCACATTTTATGATCTTATATTGTTTGCCATATGATTTTGAATATTTCATGATATCCCATAGTTTTTATTTAGTCATTTATTTTTGTCACATAATTAGGCATATACTATGTTCATGCATTTTTTATTTTATTTTCATGCATATTTTATGATAGCAATATTTTATGTTTCATGTCATTTTTTTTGTTTTTTAGATCATATTTCATGTCAATTAGGTTATTTTATTTATAATATGCAATGTCATTTAAAATATACCATATCATTTAAATTGCCATGTCATTTAAATAATTTTATCTCATTGAGAATATACCATGACACTTAGGATATTTTTTTTTATTTTACCTAGAATATGCTATGTCATTTAAATTATGTCATATCATTTAGGTTGCATTATATTACCTAGACTTTGCTATGTCATTTTATTTATGTCATACATGTTCATGTTCATATTTTTAAATGTTTTGAAAAAGATAATGATTTTCAATAAAAATAAAGATAATCCCAAGTTAAAATAATTCATGAGTTCTCTACCGGGTTTGCTGGAAGGAATATCATCAATTATCAATAATAAAGGAATATCTTTCTTTAAAAAAAAAAAAAAAACAAGAATGATTCGGAAAGTTTTCCAAATGAATAAAAATTTCTATATTTTGCCGATTTTGTCGGGGAATATAGGAAAATTTTGAATTAATAAATTTCGGATCATTTTCAATAAAAAAAATGGAATCATTTTTCTTAAAATTGGGAATTAACTTGAAATACTAAATTAAAAACCAACTTTTTACCGAGACTTGAGATAACACACGATTAATAAGGTACCGATTCATAGGCGTTGTGGGGGTGCTAATCCTTCCCTGCACGTAACCGACTCACGAACCCGCTTCTTTGATTTCTCTGGTTTATAACGCAGACATGAAATTGGTTTTAAAAATGTTTTTAATTAATTTTAAAATATTTTATAAAACCGGTTTTAATAGGTGGCCAATCACACCTAGCTAAAAAAGATTGGTGGCGACTCCATGTCTTTTTACGAGGCCATTTTCATACCCATGACCTTTTATTTCAATCTAGAGGAATAAAGTCGTCTTTTCCTCTGCTTTTGCTTCCCCCTCACTCGAACGGGTCCCCACGATCGGGATCACGTATCGACACCTTCGTTTTTCTAGAGGAATTAAGTCAACTTTTCCTTTTTTTTTTTCAATGTCATGCCTAACGAATAATAAAGTCTCGTGATGAGACTTGTTATGTTATTCTTTTAGGTTGTGACATAGCCGATTTGCATTTTAGCCTCAATTTCGGGTTTTTCTCTTCAAATCCATTCTATCCAATATTAAACTCAATTCTGGAAAGTTTCACAATTTTCCAAGCTCGAATTCCATCTTCCCGAATTTTTCTCCAAAATTGCAGTTTAGTCCCTGAAATCTTGTATTTGCTTGAACTGGTTCGATTTTTTGGATTTTCTTCTTCCATCCCCTTTGCCCCAAATTGAATTGGATTTGAGCCCATTTTGCCCATTTTTCATACCCGAATTCCATTCCAATTTGATCATTTCCATTTTCTCAAAGATGGGAATTTTCAACTTACTTAATTTTGTCCTTAATTTTCCAATTCCTCTTCCAATTGACTTCTTTCATTTTCCTTCAAATTGGACTTTTTAGATCCATTTCTTTATTGATTATTCTCCATATGGAACTTTCAATTTTATCATTTACATATTTTTTTCTCAAAATTGAAACTTTCCATTTTATTCAATTTAGTCCCTGGATTTTTCAACTTCTCTTCAACTTGCCTCTTCCTTTTATTCTTCTCCGAATTGGACCTTTGAATACCTCTATTTATTAATTAATTCTCAACTTGAAACTTCAATTTTGCCCAATTTGATCATTTATCTAATTTTCCCTAAAATTGCAAATTTCCAATTTTTCCCCAAAATTGCAATTTCCAATTTATTCAGTTTTGTCCAATTCTTCTTCCAATTAATTCTCTTTTTATTGCTCTTGAAATTGGACCTTGAAGTATCTCTATTTATTGATTATTCTTCAAATTGAAGCTTCAATTTTATCCAATTTGATCTTTTCCATACTTTTTCCCAAAAATTGAAGTTTCCAATTTGTACAATTTATCTTCCAATTAGCTCCTCTTTTCATTCCACTTGAAATTGGACCTTAAGGTACCTCTATTTATTGATTATTTCTGAAATTGAAGCCTCAATTTTATCCAATTTGATCATTTACATAATTTTCCCCAAAACTGTAATTTCTAATTTATTCCCAAAATTGAAATTTTCAATGTCTTCCCACCTTTAATTCTTCTTTCCATTTTCAATTGTGACTCTTCAATTATCAAGATTGCTTCAGCATTATTCAATTCTCCTTCAAATCTTATTTTTTCCAAAAAGTTTACTTTTTTTTGTTTTTGACTTTTCGGGGTTGACTATTTTAGAGTTGACTCGTTTCGTGTTGACCTTTCTATGTTGACCTCCGAATCAAAGTATAAAAAATCAAATTATGGAATCAAGAGAGATTTCTTGGAGTTCCGGGGAGTTGAAGGAAGAACGTACCTTGGCTAGGGGGCTCGGACAAAATTAGGTGTCTACAACTGCCCCTCTTTCGCTATTGCTGAGAATCAGAAATCAAGCAAAGACAAATAGACAACCATTTTGCCGGGTATGGAGGTTATTCGAAAAAGGAGTTTTCTTTTCATTAATTTGAAGCAAACAAAAATTTAAAGGTTTTGGTCTTGAATTGAAAATACATTGATTGTGACACCAAGGCTCGACTCGTCTCAAGGGAACGAATTTGACTTTTAAAAAAACAAAAGCAATACCTCGACGGTGGTCCCGGGGCACGACTCATTTGGAAAACAAGTTTGATTTTAAAAGAAAAAGAAATACCTTGACGGCGATCTCGGGTCTCGACTCATTTGAAAAAAACAAGTTGGATTTAAAACAAACAGAAATATCTCAACAGTGATTTCGGGGCTCAACCCATTTTTAAAAATGAGTTCGACTTAAAACAAAAGGAAATACCTCGACGATGATCTCGGGTCTTGACCCGTTTTAAAAATGAGTTCGACTTAAAACAAAAGAAAATATATCTACGGTGGTCTCAGGGCTCAACCCATTTTGAAAACGAGTTCGACTCAAAACAAAAGAAAATACCTCGACGGTGGTCTCAGGGCTCGACCCATTTTAAAAACGAGTTCAACTTAACGAAAAAAGAAATACCTAGACGGTGGTCTCGGGGATCAACCCATTTTAAAAAAGAGTTCAACTTAAAACAAAAAAAATACCTCGATGGTGATCTCGAGGCTCAACCCATTTTAAAAACGAGTTCGACTTAAAACAGCAAGAAATACCTCTACGGTGATCTCGGGGCTCGAGCTATTTTAAAAACGAGTTTGACTTAAAACAAAAGGAACTACCTCGACAATGGTCTCAGGGCTCGACCCATTTTAAAACGAGTTCGACTTAAAATAAAAGGAAATACCTCAACGGTGGTCTCGGGGCTTGACACATTTTAAAAATGAGTTCGACTTAAAACAAAAGGAAATACCTCGACGATGGTCTCGGGGCTCGACCCATTTTAAAAATGAGTTCGACTTAAAATAAAAAGAAATACCTTGACGATGATCTCGAGGCTCAACCCATTTTAGAAATGAGTTCGACTAAAAACAAAAAGAAATACCTCGCCGGTGGTCTCAGGCTCGACCCATTTTAAAAATGAGTTTGATTTAAAATAAAAAGAACTTTTTTGCAATTCCTGCAATATTAGTCAAATGCAATGATGTTGATGACATGTTTCGCAAAGGCTTGTTCAATGCATGTTCCCTAGGAGCAAATGCTGCTACCCATGATGAAGATGCTTATTAATTGATGCAGACGCAAATATCCTCGAATTGTTCCAAATGCTTCATGAAATGATGTAAATGTGGAGATTAACAAGGGTGCAAATGATCATGAATGATGCAAATGCAAATATCCTCGAATTGTTGCAAATGCTTCATGAAATGATGCAAATGCAAAGATCACTAATGAGGCAAATGCTTCATGACATGCAAATGCAAATATCTTCGATTGATTTTGTTGAATTTGGCTTAGCCTTTTCCAATTCATTTCTCTTCTTCAAATCAGAGTGTATTCTGAGCACTCGTGCCCCATAAGAAATCATCCCCCTTCAAATCATTTGTTATCTCTTTGCCCTTGTAGTTTCTAAACTCTTATCAGTAAAGTCCGAGCCAAATTATATTTCTTCTTCTCATTTTCTTGGAGTCAATATCTACTTCATTAGTTCCATACTTCTGGGGTCAGAAGAAACCTTGTCTCATGTCAAAACATCATTTTTATTCAAAATTGGTTACTTTCAAAAATATTTTTATTTCTTTTACTTGTTTTCCCCTTTTTAGAAAATATTGCTCATTTAATAAAAACTTTTGAGCCAAAAATATTAGCCCCATAGTGTGTGATATCCGAATCTCTTGAAGACTGATGATCACTGTTAGAAATTTTTTGAATGTCAATTTTGGTTTTTCAACTTGAATTGAAAGGCTTGGTACAACAGGATTTTGGTTGATCCAAAAAAACTTCACAACAAGAAAAAATGTGTGTCCCCTTTAGGCTCACAAATGGAACAGGTTTTATAAAACATGAATTTCTTGAGAATCAAACAAATTCAACATTCTTTTAGTTTCCAAATCATGGCATTTTGAGAAGCGTCAAGATTAGTCGAGATGTTCAAACTGGAAAGTTAATTTTGGAGGAAAAAGAAGTCTCGATTTTTGAAGTCAATCCTCCAAACGAGAGTTGACAGTTTTGGGATATTTTGGAATTCCCAAATGTTCCTTGATTTCTTCAAAATGACTTCCTCTTTGGTCATGGCCTCGACAATACATGGGTGGCATCGAAAAATCTCCTATTTTACTCTAGACTGCCCATTTTGGGTTTTCACCCTAATGTCTCATTCTTTCCATTTTTCATTTCTTTTTTCATTAAATGTTTCACCATGCATTTAAGAATTCAAAACTTATCCAAAAAGAATAATATTATCCAAAAAATGAGACCGAAGCTTCGTCCATTTCCCTAGGAATAAACTCATCAATTTGAATGGCCATGTTTGATCAAAATAGGATTTTCAAGGTACGTAACGTAGGCCAAGGTTCTGGGTTCAGAAAGAAAGGATAAATAGGCCCAAAATGTGTTTAAGGGTGATCGACTCAAGGATCATTTCCTGAGGAGGATTCTCTTTGAAAATTTTGTCCTTTTTGAGCTTCTCCCTTCATCTGATGATTTTTCATCTTCTTTTTTTTTTTTTTTTTTTTTTTGTTTTTGGGCTTTCATTTTGCCCTCTTTTACACCCTTTTTTTTAACAAAGTAAACCCGTATTTATTTGGGAGCTCAATTCTCCTTGTATCTTTCTTTGAGCTAGGACTCATTTATCCATGATCTTTGAAAAAAATCCATCCTCGCATTTGTCCCTAGTGTAGAGGGTGATTCTTGATTAGGGTTCAAAGAGAAAGAATTCCTTCGGCTCAAAAAGGGTAGCAAAGGGAATAATTTTTAAATTTGTGAAAAGGTGATGAAATATGGTCATTTTTCATCTCAAACACGACCATTTAAACTGAAGAGTTATTCCTTAGAGGAAAACATGTTGAAAAGGGCTTTTCTTGAAACGATCTTGAATTTCGTGAAGGCATCATGTAACACTCGTTTTTGCATTTCTTTTTCTTTTTCTCTTTTTGTTTTTGTATTTTTTATGCATGCCTCGAAAATTGATACACTACTCCATCCTTATTCACCATGTATCCACCACATCTCCATATGATGCCTTAATTTGGTACAAATCGGAATTCATGATAGTTCAATTTGCGTTGCAAAGAGTATTTCAAGTTCTATTCCCCGAGTCTTTTATCTTGGGTTGTTCGAAATTATAAGAAAGAATATAACCACAAAATAGGTTTTTCTAGGGACATGGGATAATTTGGCTTAATCAATGTGTCATCGATCATAAAGTGATGTTTGGGCAAATTGTTTTTTGTGATTATTGGAATGGATGTGGATAGTTTTGGCTTAACCTTGATGCACATCAAATTGCCATGATCTAGACTCTTTAAAAATGTTTCACTTGTTTGAGTTTTCAAAGAGCTCAACAGTTTTTTTTCAAAAAGTTCGTTCCATTACTCATAACCCAGACTAGGATCTACATTTTTCCCTATTGTAGTGACCTTGATTTATGAAATTTAGCATTCTTCTTCCTTGAAGCATTAGGTCTTTCAAGTGGTCTTTATTCAAATGATTTGGGCATGAGAAAGTCCGGAAGAGAAGTGTGAGGGTATTGGCTCATTTCTAACAATGATCATCAATATTCTCTAAATTCTTCCTTATTAAAAGAATTCTCTTTTAAAACACATTATTATTCAATTTTTACAAAAATAAAAATTTCTTCCATGTTTGTTTTTGCAAATTCAAATTAATGCTAAAACATAAAAAATTTTAAAGTTCAAAATTTATTTATTTTAAAAGGATATCACCATAGACAAGTGCTTTCATGATGAGACATAGAACTGCATGCATATTTCTCAATGCTCTTGACATGCTTTTAAAGATAACAAATCTCATCCTCAAAATCCCAAAAAAAAAATTGATTTATGGCAAAGTGGATTTCCACTGTTCGATAAGCTTTGGAGTCAAAATGCCATCATGGACAAGACCTTCAATCCTTTTCTTCAGTTGTCTACATTTTCCAGTTGAATGCCCAATTGCCCCCATGTGATATTCACACTTGTTGTTAGGGTCATAACTTCTAGCTGATGAATTTGGAACTGTTTTCAAATGAAGGGTAAAGGTATTGGTTCTTTATCAGTAATGGCAGCAGGTCAGGGATTGGGATCGGAATCTTCTCTTGGTTGTCTCATGGTCATTTTTGGGAAGGAGGTCTGTCATGACACTTGGCTTTCCCTTCTTTAAAACTGAGCAAACCAGCTTTGATGAGATCCCTGACCTTGTATTTCAAAGATGGGTAGCTCTCGGTTAAGTGGCCTTGGTTGCCGGAATGATAATTGCAACGCTTATTAGCATCATAACAACTTAGGTATGGGGACTTTAGAGGCTCCAGTTGCTTGGGTGTTAGGAGGCGATTCTAGATGAGTTGAGGTAGCAGCTCACTGTATGACACAGGGATGGGGTCAACTTGATTGCTCTCTTACTTCATAAACCCGTGTATGCCTTTCTTTCTCATTATGACCTCCCTATTTGACTTGCCATTAACGAATAACGGTTTCCTCATGTCATTTTACCTTTTTTTATCTTCAGTGTTTATCCATCTGTCACTGATGAGTGCTTGAACCTTTCATTTTAGAGACAAGCAATTTTTTTGTGGAGTGGCCTCGTATTCTGCAGTGATAATCACAATATGCATTTTCATTATACCAACTTGAGTATGGGGGTTGGATGGGCTTTACTGGAACTTTCGTGAGAAGTTTCTTTTCAACAAGCTGGGGTAATAACTCAGAGTAAGAGATGGGGAGTGGTTCAAACAAATCTCTGTTTCGATTGTTCTTTGGTTTTCTCTGGCTGGCTTGAAGTTGAAGATTTGCTAAATAGTTATATTGAGACGCCATCAGGTGTGAGTAATGACCCTAATACATATTGTTCATGGATGGGCAGAACGGTTGGTATATGGGGTATGGAGGATATGGGATAAAACTTCCCTTGGTACCAGATGTCTCATCTCCTTTGGATTTCCCATTCTTAGCTTTCTCAATCGTCTCCTTTGGGATTACATGTTCGTGAAGTTCCTCGTGGCATTATCAACAAGTTTATCATAGTATGGGGCCTGCAGTGTATTTGCAAAAAAGACAACAGTTTTTTTTTCAATTAAGGGCGGCTATACCTAGGTCGCTATATCTCTCCACATGTGAGAATACTCTTTGAAGCTTTCGGTAACTTTCTTCTCCATATTTTGCAAAAAGAGATGGTCTGGTGCCATTTAGATCACATGTTTGTATTGATCTAGGAAAGCTCTAGCCAAATCTTTCCAAGAACAAATCTGACCCATATTCACCTAATTATACCACCTAATTACGGATATGTGAGGCTATCCTGAAAACAGTGGATCAAAAGCCCATCCTTACTCGTATGGCCCATCATCTTTCGATAGAACATTTCGAGGTGGGTCATCGGATCAGTTGTCCCATCGTATATCTCAAAGTTGGGGACTTCGAATTCAAGTGGAATGATTAAATCGGGAACCAAGCTAAATTCTTTCAAATCTCGTTCGCAAATATATCTGTTTCCCCCAGTGCACAAAGCTTCTTTCTCTAATAGTTGGTACGTCACTGGTTGTGTAACTTGCAGCTGTATGCCTTGAGAATTCTGTCCTTTGATTACCATTACCCCAAACGGGCAAGGGAGGCAATTCCCTGAACCGTTTCCCATGGCTTTCAATTTTCCTTTTGCAGTAGAATTCTCAACCTGCCCCTTTTCTTTGACTATGGCGGGCATCAGTTCCATCAGCTTGGTCATTTGTTCTTGGATCCCTTCTTGAGTTCTAATTACCTCTTCTTTCATATCTTGTCGAACCCGTTCCAATCCCTCTATTCTAGCTAAGTACTTGTCTTCCACGGCTCTTTCTTTCTCTACAGAACCCTCAACATGGCCCTTGCCTTTGACAGTGGCGGACATCAATTCCATTAGTTTAGCCATTTGTTCTCGGTTATCTTCCTGATTTCTAATTAGCCTTTTTTGCGTCTCCTGCAGAGCCTGTCTCATTCTTTCCATTTTATCTGAGTTCCTGACTTCCATGAATCCTGACAAGTGTTGTATAGGTTCTCAGTAACTTTTATACCTCTGATTTGAAAGAAAGATTTCTTCGAAAGCTCTTAAAGCTAAGCCAATTTCTATTTTTTCTCATTAATGCATTTCGTGAGGAATGAGCCATGTATGTGTTGAATGTAAACTGATGTTACTTGATGCATGTAAAGAATAAACAAGTTAATGTACGGATATATACAGTGAATGACCATGTATGTCCCAAATGCATTCCCCGATGAATAACCATTTACGATTAAATGCGACACGATGCCAATATGCTACATGTAACAAATTAATGTATGGGCATATCAAAGCTATCATACAATAATTAAATAAAATGGTGTGGACCAATCTTAATACCTTGTTTTGAATTTCATGGATTATAAACTCATGACATATTATTCTTTGTACTTTATTGAATGTATGAAAGAATGAATGAATAAAGATGTGTGAATAAATGAATGAATGAATAAGTAAGTGATCAAATGTATGAATGAGTAAACAAATGAATAAATGAAAACGTTAATAAATTAATGAATGAATATGTGAAAGGTATTGGCCACGGGATAATTATAACCAAACGACCTTTCATTAATTACTGAAATTGATTACATCAATGGTAAAAATATTGGATCTGCCTATACTGTGCTATAGCCACATCTAGAAAATCTAACATTTGCTGCCCATGTGCTTCTAATGGGACGACCTCGCACCTCAGATCCTTTACCCTTTCGACCATCTCCCGTGCTTTCCAACCCGCTTTACGGATCTGGGCTGTGATGTGCTCGATGTACTCGTGCCTTTTCAGGCAAGTCTCGATGGTCATCCATCGAGCGACTTGCAATTCCCTTTCTTTCTAATCCAGATTTCTCAACAGAGTGTCGATGTGGTTCTGGTGGCTCTAAAGTGACCCCTCTAAATCTTGGACTTTCCTCTTAAAGGCATCTCTCTCGGGTGCTTCTCCTCTTCGATCTTTATCTTGGCCCATAGCCTCACATTTTCTATTTGGGTCTTCAATAGTTCAATAGAAGAAGTGGAGTATGTGTTCTCTTTAGCTTGCCTTTCTCGGGAGAACTTAGTAGCCCTTTCTTCCTTTTCTTTTGCTTTGCCTTTCCAGAAATCCATTATCCTCTTAAGTTCTTTGGTTTCTCTCTTCCATTCTTCGGAAGACTTGACAACCCCCTCATACCTCATCTAAAATTGGAGCTTCTTGTTCTCTAGGTGTAAGTCCCAAAGATCGCTCCTTGTATTATCCCCCTCCTTCTCAAACTTTTCTACTTCCTTTTCCCAGATCAAACCCTTGATCCTCAAGTCACTGATCTCTTCTTGGAGTTCGGTAATTTCCTTGCTCATAGCATGTTGAGAATCTTAAAAAGATCTTTGAAAAATTGAGGAAGTTCTGAATTAAGCTCAATCCGACAAAATGCATTTTTGGAGTCACTTTAGGGAAGTTATTGCGATTTATTGTCAGCAAAAATGGAATTGAGATCAATCCCGATAAGGTAAAAGCCGTCTAGAATTTATCGCCTCCTCGAACTCAAAATGAAGTAAAACATTTATTTGGGTAGATTGAACTACACCGCTTGGTTCATCTTCCAACACACTGATAAATGCAACCCGATATTCAAATTACTCTGAAAGCATGAACATTTCCAAAAAGCTTTCGATAAGGTCAAGCACTATCTGTCAAACCTACCGATGTTGATGCTGCCTGTTCCAGGGAAATCGTTGATACTGTATTTGTCGTCATTTGAAAAATCCATGGGCTGTGTGTTGAGGCAGCATGATGATACCGAAAGGAAAGAACAGACAATCTACTACCTCAGCAAGAAATTCGCAGAGTATGAGCTAAAGTATTCATCAATAGGAGGCTTTGTTATGCCTTGCTCTAGACTGCCCGAAGGCTCAGGCAATACATGTTTTATCACACGACGTGTCTGATTCCAAAGTTAGATCCCATCAAATACATATTCGAAGCGCTTTCACTGTCAGGAAGAACTGCAAGATGGCAAGTGTTGCTTTCTAAATACGACATTGTATACATGAATCAAAAAGCCATAAAGGGTAGCGTGGTCGCTAAATTCTTAGCAAGTCGAGTAGTGGAAGATTATGAGCCCTTGAATTTCAACTTCTCGGATGAAGATTTAATGTGCGTCTCACAAGAGGATGAGACTCTCCCCAACGAAAAAACTTGGAAAATGTATTTCGATGGTGCGTCAAATGCCATGGGACATGGGATCAGTGTGGTGTGCATATCCCCGGAAGAAGATTATCATCCTTTCACCGCCAGACTGGATTTTGATTGCTCAAACAATACTGCAGAACATGAGACGTGTACCATGGGCCTTCGTGCTGCTATTGAAAGAAAGATTAAGACGTTAGAAGTCTTTAGAGATTCAGCTCTAGTGATATACCAACTGCGAGGGGAATGGGACACCCGAGATACGAAATTGATCTGATATCGGGAAATCATCTGGGATTGATCAAGGAATTCGAAGAAGTAAATTTCAATTACTTGCCTCGAGAAGAAAATCGAATGGCTGATGCTTTAGCTACTCTAGCCTCAATGTTCAAAGTGAATGAGGGTGTCGAGGTTGTGCCTATTAAGATGAGCATATATGAGTCTCCTGCCCATTGTTTAAGCATAGAAGAGGAAACAGATGGTCGCCTTTGGTATTACGACATCTTGCAATACATCAAGAGTCAGTAATACCTTGAACAATCAACAAAAAAATGATAAGAGAACCCTAAGGAGAATGGTAATGGGTTTTGTCTTAGATGAGGAAATTCTCTAAAAGAAAGGGAAGACCTAGTGTTATTAAGGTGTGTCGATTCTGTCGAGACTAAGAGAATCCTCGAGGAAGTCTATAAAGGGATATGTGGCACTCATGTTAATGGCTACATGATGGCCAAGCAGATTATGAGGACGGGGTATTATTGGCTGACAATAGAAGGTGATTGCATTAATCACTCTCGAAAATGCCATAAATGCCAAATTTGTGCGGATAAGATTCATGTTTCCCCATCATAATTGCATGTCATGACAGCTCTATGGCCATTCTCGATGTGGGGGATAGATGTGATTAAGCCCATTACACCGAAGGCTTCAAATGGACGTCGCTTTATCCTAGTAGTTATAGGCTACTTCACAAAATGGGTAGAAGCTGCGTCATATGCCAATGTGACAACGTCAATGGTGTGCAAGTTCATTAAGAAGGAAATCATATGCTGTAATGGGCTTTCGGAGAGAATCATTTCAGACAATGCTCTCAATTGGAATAATAAGGTGATGAGAGAAGTCTGCACTCAGTTTAAGATCAAGTACCACAATTCAGCTCTTGTTTAAGATCAAGTACAAGCGGCCAATAAGAATATAAAAAAGATAGTTGAGAAGATGACTGACGTGTAGAAAGATTGGCACGAAAAGCTGCCTTTTACTCTCCACGCATGCTGCACCTCGGTTCGCACATCTACGGGTGCCACACCATTTTCTCTGGTATATAGGATAGAGGCAGTGTTACCCATTGAAGTTGAGATCCCTTCCCTTGGCCTAGAAGAGGCAGAATGGGTTAAGGCTCGATATGAACAATTGAATCTCATCGAGGAGAAAAGGTTGAAAGCAATTTGCCATAGGCAGATGTATATAGAAGAGAATGATTCGAGCTCATAACAAAAAGGTTCATCCCAGGCAGTTTTGAGAGGGAGAATTGGTATTGAGGAAAACTCTCCCTATTGTAAAGGATCCTCATGCGAAGTGGACTCCGAATTGGGAAGGACCATATCTAGTGAAAAGAGCTTTTTCTGGAGGAGCATTGATCTTGACTCGGATGGACGGTGATGATTTTTAGAAATCTCGTGAATGTCGATGAGT
The DNA here is from genome assembly GCA_030761205.1 of Fremontodendron californicum. Lineage (NCBI taxonomy): Eukaryota > Viridiplantae > Streptophyta > Magnoliopsida > Malvales > Malvaceae > Fremontodendron > Fremontodendron californicum. The sequence goes on from JAULJL010000026.1 coordinate 9,638,108, forward strand.
TGAACAAGTGTTGTGCTTAGCAAGAAGCAAAAAAGAAGAAAAAAAGAGAATTAAAAAATGAATGAAAAAAAGAGGAGATGTTTAAGCCGAAAACCCAAAAAAGGTGACTTAAAATCGAAAGGAGGACACTTGGGTTGAAAACCCGCAAAGGGCGACCCAAGTACTTGCCAGATTGAATAGTGGGATCAGTGTTCCGTGAAAAAGGGGTGAAGTGTTGGGATTCAGATCATGCTCAAACAGAGATAATGTATAATTTAATCAACAAGTTAAATTAACAACGCAGCGGAATAAAACAAAACAAAGACAAAACCGAATCCCTCCATAGATCTGCCTATGAATTCAAAATGATCATCCTGTCAATAAAAGATAACAATCAAAATTTCATACCTCTGTAATGGAGATTGCCGAAACCTCAAGACAGATTCTTGATGTTCTTGTTCGTGTACACAAAGCCCGTTTGTCGCAAACCAAAGCCGTCTAATTGTCCGGCCTTTAACAGTAATCCACACAGGTGACTCGAAAACCTTCACAAGGTTGAGATTATGTTTTTCCAAGACGATGCTAGTAGTCTAGGTTGTAAGAAACCTTGCTTCTCTACCTTGGTTAGCCAAAAGTAACAAGAAGAAACGAATTCCTCTCTTGCTTTTGCTATTCGGCCGAAACTCACTTAGGGAGAGTGAGAGGTGTTGATTTCTAGGGTTAGCTTCCTTGCATTGGGAGGTGGCAAATACATATGAGGCATATATATAACTAGCTTTAGTGTATGGCAACTATTGGACTAACTTCACTAAAGCCCTTATACATATTATTAAATATTCACAATAAGCCCACAACACTTAATGAATATTTAATCTGGCCCAATCTCATTTTAATTTCATTAATCACCTTTTGTGTGTGACCCGTTAAACCCTTAACATGTTGGCAATAAATATAATTAATTCAATTAAGAATTTCCTATTTATATTTATAGATCATGAGCGGCATCTAGCAATGCATCATAACCACCCAAATGCCAAGGAGTCATCAAGCTTCGACTAGCCTTTCGTGTACAATATGTCTGTGTAATTCGATCCCTTCATCAAATATCCCAGGATAAGAAAGAGCATGGTTCAGTGTCTACTCTTTATCCCATTCCATATTAGATCTGCAGCTTTAATATTAACTCCTTAAGTATTGCCTTGGCTAAGGACTTCCATAAGTTAATATAAGCCAGATACATGTGAGATATGTCCCCTCATATCACTTGGGGTGATGAATCCTCTCTGGACCACTCATTCATTTTCGTATGCTTCATGTCATACCCAATAACACCCTACTATAAGCATCCTCATAATTAGGACCCGTTCGTGATGAATTCTAGGTATGACAGTTCACATACAAGATGACGTGGTGTCACAAGTCAAAGGATTACTTACATTATTGACACATGAGAGTATTTTCCATAGACACTTGAGTGAAATACCAAATGGAACTCTCATAGTGGGTCATGTTCAGTGAACTTGTTCAACTAACAAGAACCCATATGTTATCCCCAAGTATCTCTATACTTACAACCTATGAGACTGGTTGCATGCATGAAGTGCATGAAGGCTTAACATATGCCAGTCTTTGAGCATTATCAATGCCCTGTCTTGACAACACAATGACCAGGAACAGTTTTAGAAACACTACATTGATGCATAAGGATCCTCATAATTGTAACTCTTTACAATTCCTTTGCAATGCCATTGTATTTCATGGGCTTTATCTTCACAAGTTATTTATAAAAATTATAACAATACTTATGGATAAAGAAATACCACAATTATAATTAATAAACTATAAAGTGCAATACATGAACACATAAATAGTGTCTTACAAGCCCAACTAGATTGGCTTGCAAGGCTTACACCAATAATCTCCCACTAGCACTAAAGCAAATCGCCCATGTACTTAAGCCCATGTGACGATTATTTTCTGCTGGGACAGAAATCCTCAGTGGGTAACCTTTTTCATATTAATGTCACCTCCTTCAATGATTACATAGATCAGGTGAAACTGCCGTAATATATGTATGGATCTACAATGAGACCTTGGTTCCTTAGCTTACGCGATGGCTCCATTGTTATCACATAAAGTGGTACTGGATCAACAATGCTTAGAACAAACCAAGTTCTTTAATGAACTTATTGATCCAAACAACCTCCTTCGTTGCCTCAAACAAGGAGATATACTCAGCTTTGGTTGTTGAATCTACAGTCATCTCTAGTTTGGAACCTTTCCAACTGACTGCACCAAGATTCAAGGTAAATATATAATTACACTGCGATTTACTGTTATCCTAATCAGATTAGAAGTCAGCATCTGTATAACCCCTAGCTTGGAGTTCAGCCCCTCCATAGACCAAGAAAGTATCCTTAATGCTTCTCAAGTACTTAAGGATATTCACAGGAGTCTAGTGACTTTCACCAGGATTGCCCCTTTCGTATATGCTCACGACAGTCAGAGCGTATGATACATCTGGTCTATTGTACAACATAGCATACACGATAGATCTGATTGCCAAAGCATATGGAATCCTATCGACCCGTGTCCTTTCATCTAATGTTTTTAGGACAGATCTCTTTCGAGAGATGTAAGCCATGCAACATAGGCAAGTTACCTCTTTCGAAGGTATCCAAAACCTTTTAGCACCTTGTCTATGTAAGTTGATTGGGAGAACCCAAGCAACCTTTTTGAGCTATCTCTATAGATCTTAATTCCCAGAATAAATGCTGCTTCTCCCAAATCCATCATGGAGAATTGTTTGGACAGCTAGACCTCAATCGTCTGCAGCATATGTACAACATTTCCTATAAGCAATATGTCATCCACATGTAGCATTAGGAAAACAATCGTCAGTCCGTTTACCTTCTTATAAACACATGGATCATCAAGATTCTAGATAAAACCATATCCTTGGATTGTTTCATCAATTATGATGTTCCAGCTCCGAGACGCTTGCGTTAATCAATATGCAACGCATCACATTCCAGTAGAAAACCATATTTCATTGGATCATGTCTATCCTCACTAGACATTCAGAGCACTTGTATTTCTTGAGCATCAGTCCGAGCATCTAATGCCTCAACCGATGGCTCAGGTTTCGAGGGAATATTAGGTTGTGGTTCTTGAACTTCTTCAAGTTCTACTTTACTCCCACTGAATCCTTCTAGTAGAAAGTCTTTCTCTAGAAAAGCATCGTGTTTTGACACAAACACCTTTTGATCAGTAGGACTGTAATAGTAATATCTAACAGTCTCTTTAGGATATCCCACAAACTTATATTTTTCTGATCTAGCTCCCAGCTTATCAGAAGGTACTTGCTTGACATAAGCAGTACATCCCCCAAATCTTTAGAAAAGATAAACATGGCTTCTTGACATTCTATATCTCATATGGTACCTTAGCTATCGAGTTGCTTGGAGCCCTATTTAGAAGGTAAGCTGCAGTCTCTAAGGCATATCCCCAAAAGGATATCAGAAGGTCAACCTTAGACATCATGGATCGAACCATGTCCAACAAGGTTTGATTTCTCCTTTCGGACACTCCGTCATGCTGAGGAGTTCCAAGTGGAGTCCATTGCAACAGAATTCCATTTTTTCTCAAATGATCCAAGAAATCATGGGTTAAATATTCTCCTTCTCGATCTGATCTAAGAGCCAGAATATTTTTCCCAGTCTGTTTCTCTACTTCAGCTCTGAACTCTTTGAACTTCTCAAAAGCTTCAGACTTGTATCTCATCAGATACACATAACCAAATCTTGAATGATCATCAATAAAGGTTATGAAGTATGAGTAACCACCTCTAGCAACTGTGTTTAGTGGCCCACATACATCTGAATGTATTAAGCCCAATAAAACACCAGCTCTTTCACCCTTTCATGTAAAGAGAGTCTTGGTCATCTTACCAAGGAGACAACATTCACATGTCCCATATGATTCATAATCAAAGGGTTCCAAATAACAATGTTTATGCAATTTGGAAATCCTTGTCTAATTGATATGACCAAGTCTACAGTGCCAAATATAAGTTTTACTTGGATCATCCTTTCTTACTTTCTTGACATTTATATTGAACACAGGCATCTCTGGATCCAAAACATATAAACCATTATGTAATGTTGCCGATCCATAGTGTATGTCTTTAAGAATGATGGAGCAACTATTGCCCTTCATTCTTATCTCGAAACCATCATTAATAGTGAGGTATGAAATCAAAATGATATTTCTAGACAATACTGGAACAAAGTAACAATCTTTCAGTTCCAATTTCATGCCAGACGGCAAAATCTCTTATTGGTTCTCCCACTAATTTTTCGAGATAATAGCCCTCACTATTATTCGAAAATCTCATCAAGGTATTTCTAGTGGGCTGGGATCCCTTTCGACAGGTTGCAACCTAGAGTGACTCAACAAATTACAACAAGCCTAGTTGGGTAGATAACATAGCTTATCAATTGCATCTCTATGCAACTCCCAGAGTAGTTAGGTGACAACTCTTTGTCAAAGCACATCATATGCACTTCGCCTAACTTTGGCTCTAACACTATGCGGTCAAGTTTTAAAGCATCCGGACAACATAGCATTAGTTGAGTAAGCCCAACTTCATAACTCAAACATATTCGTACAGTAGTTTGACCTTGAGTGACTCAACAAGCCTCCTACTGGAAAAACTCTAGTTATCCTGTTATGCTAATGGAAGGCAACTTTATCATGCGAAACATGTGACTCAATATTTTAAAGAGGGATTTCCTTTTTCTTTAAATATAAGTCTCATCATATCAGGCATTCATAGCATTTATAATATCTACTACAATAAATCTATAACATGTTTTCTACTTGGGTGATTATGGATTTTTCTAATCTAATTTCCTTGAGCCATCAAAGGAAATTAGTTGGTCAAATTCCTAGGTGATTACATACATAGTCTTCAAAAGCTTGCTTGTAATCTCCTTATCTTCATGGCGCCTTTGATCTCCATCTTCAAGTTACAAAAAAATTTCCTAGCTAACCCTAATTTTACACTTTGATACAACTAATTACATTTGCAATAAAGAAACCTCAAGTTACATTTTAGGAGAATTAGGTGAGGAAAGAATTTTTACAACTCCAGAAAATGAGAGATAAGGCAGGGCACGCAGTCCCCATTTAATTAATAAAAATCATGAAAAATAAATTTAACCACCCACAATCATATTGGGTCTAAGTCCATAATCATCCCTTACATTCACAAACAATTATGAACATATAAATCATGCTTTAATCTCTAGTTACCATTCAATGATTATATTTGATCCATAATTTAATTTAAAGAAAATAATAAACATTTAATCTAATCTCATTAGAATATATCCTAATCTAATTAGGATTATTTTCCTTTAATTAAATTATCATCCAATTAAACAATTTCATTGAATATTTATAACATGTAAATTCTCATATTGGTGATTTAATTAATACAACAATATTACCATGGTCACCAATTCTAGTGTTGTAGTTCAACTAGGACACTACAACATTAGTAACTCAATATTGTTGAAAATCCACAAGTTGTGAAAATCTGATAGAAGCAAAAAACCCTAGCAAGGGAAGGCGCAGGATACGGCTACAGGGTAGAGCCGTCGCCTCCCTACAGCCTCTCTATCCGCTTTTCACAGCTTCCAAGTTTTCAATGCCAAATCAGTTTATGATTTTTCAGGCTTGCCAAGAACAATTTTAAGCAACTTTAAATCCTAAAATCATCAAACCATGCACTAAAAACAGCCAAGAAAAATCTACAAGTTTTTCTGACTTAAAACACCAAAGTTGGCGCAAAGTAGGCAAAAACAATTCGCAATTGCTGCCAAACTTTCGCCCATTGCCTTAATCAGTTTAAAACAATTTAAAACCAATTAATCAACAAGAATTCACCATGAATAATCTGTTGCCTTCATCGAAACACTAAAAGTGAAAATTCTAAGAAATTTTAAATCCTAAAATCATCAAACCATGAACTAAAAATAGCCAAGAAAAATCTACAAGTTTTTCTGACTTACAACACCAAAGTTGGCGCAAAGCAGGCAAAAACAATTCGCAATTGCTGCCAAACTTTCGCCCTTTGCATTAATCAGTTTAAAACAATTTTAAACCAATTAATCAACAAGAATTCACCATGAATACTATGTTGCCTTCACAGAAACACTAAAAGTGCAAATTCTCACAATTTTGGTTAGTGACAATCGGATCAAAATAATTCAAAGAAAAAAACAGTTTTGTTAAAGGTAACAGTCAAAGCATATATCGTATAGAAATAACATAAGCGAGGCTCTGATACCACTGTTGGGATACAGATCATACTCAAACAGAGATAATGTATAATTTAATCAACAAGTTAAATTAACAATGCAACGGAATAAAACAAAATAAAGACAAAACCGAATCCCTCCATGCATCTGCCTATGAATTCAAAACAATCATCCTCTCAAGAACAGATAACAATCAAAATCTCATACCTCTGTAATGGAGATTGCTTAAACCTTAAGACAGATTCTTGATATTCTTATTCTTGTACACAAAGCCTGCTTGTCGCAAACCAAAGCCGTCCGATTGTCCAGCCTTTAACAGTAATCCACACAGGTGACTCGAAAACCTTCACAAGGTTGACATTATGTTTTGCCAAGACGATGCTAGTAGTCTAGGTTGTGAGAAACCTTCTTCCTCTACCTTGGTTAGCCAAAAGTAACAAGAAGAATCGAATTCCTCTCTTGCTTCTGCTATTCGGCCGAAACTCACTTAGGGAGAGTGAGAGGTGCCGATTTCTAGGGTTAGCATCCTTGCATTGGGAGGTGGCAAATACATATGAGGCCTATATATAACTAGCTTTAGTGTATGCCAACTATTGGACTAACTTCACTAAAGCCCTTATACATATTATTAAATATTCACAATAAGCCCACAACACTTAATGAATATTTAATCTGGCCCAATCTCATTTTAATTTCATTAATCACCTTTTGTGTGTGACCTGTTAAACCCTTAACATGTTGGCAATAAATATAATTAATTCAATTAAGAATTTCCTATTTATATTTATATATCATGAGCGGCATCTAGCAATGCATCATAACCACCCAAATGCCAAGGAGTCATCAACCTTCGACTAGCCTTTCGTGTACAATATGTCTGTGTAATTCGATCCCTTCATCAAATATCCCAGGATAAGAAAGAGCATGGTTCAGTGTCTACTCTTTATCCCATTCCATATTAGATCTGCAACTTTAATATTAACTCCTTAAGTATTGCCTTGGCTAAGGACTTCCATAAGTTAATATAAGCCAGATACATGTGAGATATGTCCCCTCATATCACTTGGGGTGATGAATCCTCTTTGGACCGCTAATTCATTTTCGTATGCTACATGTCATACCTAATAACACCCTACTTTAAGCATCCTCAAGATTGGGACCCGTTCGTGATGAAACCTAAGTATGACAGTTCACATACAAGATGACCTGGTGTCACAAGTCAAAGGATTACTTACACTATTGATACATGAGAGTATTTTCCATAGACACTTGAGTGAAATACCAAATGGAATTCTCATAGCGGGTCATGTTCAGTGAACTTGTTCAACTAACAAGCACCCATATGTTATCCCCAAGTATCTCTATACTTCCAACCTATGAGACAGGTTGCATGCATCAAGTGCATGAAGGCTTAACATATGCTAGTTTTTTAGCATTGTTAATGCCCTGTCTTGACAATACAATGACCAGGAACAGTTTTAGAAACACGAAATTGATGCATAAGGATCCTCATAATTCTAACTCTTTACAATTCTTTTGCAATGCCATTATGTTTCATGGGCTTTATCTTCACAAGTTATTTATAACAATTATAACAATACTTATGGATAAAGAAATACCTCAATTATAATTAATAAACTATAATGTGCAATACATGAACATATAAATAGTGTCTTACAAGCCCAACTAGATTGGCTTTCAGGGCTTACACCAACATGAAGCTCAAGAGATCAAAAAAGAGGGCAAAGCTCAATCTGACGCAACTACGGGAGCTGAGAAGTTACCCAAGTTAAATTGCTCGTCAAAAGAAATTTCAGATGAATTGAAGCAGGAAGGGTCCAAGATATTCCGTATCTAGGGCATCTATGGCCTACAACTTTACATTCATCTCTTAAATCCTTGATACTTATCTTTGTTATCTGAAACATTATTGCAACGAACTCTTGTTATTATCATCCCTTTTATGACGTTTGGCTAAACATTTTGTGATGCATTTTGAATGTTATTAAATTGAATGATGATTAGTCAACATAAAAATCTTCAAATGAAAGGATTTCTTTTTATTACTATGGGTAGAGTTAAATTCTAGAAGAGGTTTGGAAACCACTAAAAATTGAAAACACACCAATCCATAATACTGAAAATCTCATTATGTGGGGCAAACAGCGGATAGATTGATGACATTGTCATGGAGTCGGAAAATTATGGATCTCAGAGAAATCATGAATTAGAACTCATTACAATTCATAATACTGGAAAGCTTATCAGGTGGGGCAAATAGTGGGAAATTCAAGACATTCGTCATGGAGTCGAAAAAGTCTGTGGATCTCAGTGAAATCATGGATTAGAATTTATGACATAAACATGTAATTGCATTCACCTCTAGGGAACATTAATTCTACAAGTATTTGCAAAACATGTCCTCAACATTGTTGCATTTGGCTAACATTGCAGGAATTGTGGAGAATTTGCTTTAAATCAAACTCATTTTTTCTAAATGGGTTGAGCCCTAAGATTTCATCAAGGTGTTTCCTTTGTTTTTAAATCGAACTCATTTTTTTCTAAATGGCTCAAGCCCCGGGATTTTCGTTGAGGTATTTCCTATGTTTTCAAATCGAATTCATATTTTCTCAATGGGTCGAGCCCTGAGATTGTCATCGAGGTATTTCCTTTGTTTTATCGAACTCATTTTTTCTAAATGGGTTGAGCCGCGAGATTGTCGTCGAGGTATTTCTTTTTGTTGTTAAATTGAACTCATTTTTTTCTAAATGAGTCGAGCCCCGAGATTGTCATCGAGGCATTTCCTTTGTTTTTAAATGGAACTCATTTTTTCTAAATGAGTCGAGCTTCGACATTGTCGCCGAGGTATTTCCTTTGTTTTTAAATCGTACTCATTTTTTCTAAATGAGTCGAGCCCCGAGATTGTTGTAGAGGTATTTCCTTTGTTTTTAAATCGAACTCATTTTTTCTAAGTGAATCAAGCCCCGAGATTGTCGTCGAGGTATTTCCTTTTTTTTAAATCGAACTATTTTTTTTCAAATGGGTCGAATCCCGAGATTGTCGTCAATGTATTGCTTTTGTTTTTGAAAGTCAAATTCGTTTCCTTGAAACTAGTCGAGCCTTGGTATCATAGTCAAGGTATTTTCACCTCAAGACTAAAAATTTTAATTCTATTTCAAAACAAACAAAAAAACTGTCTGTTTGGAGAACCTCCACACCTGGACAAAATTGTCGTCTATTTGTCTTTGCCCTATTCTTGATTCTCAGCAATAGCTAAATAGGAGCAACTGTAGACACCTAATTTTGTCTGGGTCCTTAAACAAAGTACGTTTTTCTTTCAAATCCATATTCCTAACTCTACCTCGATTTCATGGCCCAGTGATCCTACACTTGGATTAGACACAATGGACAAGGTCAAGGTTATGAGGAAAGTCAAAAAGCCAAAGTTGACCAAATAGTCAAAGTTTGCCAAAAGTCAAAGTCAATAGAAAAGTCAACTTTTGAAAAATAAGATCTAAAAAGAGAATTGGATGGTGATGAACAATCTGATATTTGGAGAACAACAACTGAAAATGGAAAGGAAAATTGGAAGAGAAATAGTGTAAGGACTAAATTGAAAAAAATCAAAAGGTGGAATTAAAGGTGGAGAAACAAAATTGAGACGACAATAACCTTAATTTGAACAAACTAAAGATGATGGAAAAGGAATTTGAGGCAATTGGATTGAGGAAAGGTGAAATAAGAGCTTGGAAACATTGGAAGGACTAAATTGAAATTGAAAATTCAATTTTTTTGGGAAAATATGGAAAAGATTAAATTGGATGAAATTGAAGGTTCAATTTTAAGAAGAATCGATAAATGGAGGTATTTGAAAGTCCAATTCGAAGTAGAGTAAAAGGAGAAATCAATTGAAAGATGAATTAGAAAAATAAAGACTAAATTGAACAAATGGAAAATTCAATTTTTTGGGAAAATTGGAAATGATCAAATTGGACGAAATTGAATATTCAATTTGAGAAATAATCAATAAATAGTGGTATTTAAAATTCCAATTCGAAGGAGAATACAAGAAGAAGTTAATTGGAAGATGAATTGGAAAAGGAAGGACAAAATTGAACAAATTGAAAGTTCCAATTTTGGGGGAAAGTATGGAAATGACCAAATTGGATAAAATTGAAAGTTCAATTTGAAAAGTAATCAATAAATGGAGGTATTCGAAGGAGAATAAAAGGAGAAGTCAATTGGAAGATGAATTGGAAAAGGAATGACAAAATTGAACAAATTGAAAGTTCCAATTTTGGGGGAAAGCATGGAAATGATCAAATTGGATGAAATTGAAGTTTTAATTTGGGAAATAATCAATAAAGACATGGATTCAAGAAGCTCAAGATGATTTGAAAATCCAATGACTAAATTGAATAAATTGAAAGTTTAATTTTGAGGGAAAATTCAAAATTGGAAGAAATTGAAAGTTCAATCTAAGAGAGAATCAATGAAGGAATGGATTTGAAGAGATCAATTATAAAGAGAATAAGAGATGAATCAATTTTAAGAAGAAATTGAAAAAATTGAGAGACTAAGTTGCACATTTTAAAAAGTTTGGACTTGTAGAGAGGGATGCAATTGGAAATAAAATTCATTTGGAAAGGATGGAGGGATGAAGAATAAATAAATGGAAGTTGAGGGAAGGGTATTGAAATAACCCAAGGTAGTAGTGTAGTGAAATGAAGAAGGACATTTTAAAGAAAGCTCAAGGTGGCTTGTTTGTAAATAAATGGATGAGTAGGATAGAAAGAGGGGACAAGAGTACATGACATGGCATTATGGTCCAATAAGAATAAAACTTGGTACTAAAGAATAGGAAAAGATGACCATGTGAAAGGGGGGACCATTTGGAGCATAAAAAAAAAAAACATAAGCTTGGGGCATTTGAAGGGCCATTCGGCCAAGGGTATTTTGGAGAGGGCAGCAGCCCTCAATTCTGCCATATAGGCCATTCGACCATCCATTATGAAGGGGAGGAAGTTTTTTTTTAAAAAAATTCTCACTAAGGGAGAAAAGGAAATGAGGAGAGGAAATGAGGAAAGAGGAAGAGTTTTGAAGGTTTTTTAAAGCTTTATGAAGGTAGTTTTTTATCTTTTCTTCTTGCTATTTGCTTTTCTTTTAAAACGTTTTGCTTTTCATTGGTTTTTTTCTTCAATTCCTTCTTAAGATTTTGAGGTTTTCAAGAGGCTTATCAAAGCCTTTCTTCTTCTTCTTCTTCTTCTTCTTTACAAAAACTACAAGTTTATAAAATATTTCTTTTGTTTTCTTCATGGTGGCCAAACCATCTTGCTTCATTGTGCTTTTGTTTTTTTCATGTTTCTTGCTTGATATTTGATGTGTGATGGTCTATTGTGGTAGGATAGTGATTTTACCTTTTTTTTCCTTCTTAAAAAAATAAATAAAAAAGTTTTTGAGCTTGATGATCTTGGTTTTCACCAAGTGATAGTTATGCTGGATCTAGTATCCAAGGGGCCAACCTTGACCCAACCTTTGTTTTCTTGATTGTTTATGATTCTTGCCTATATATCTTGTCATTGTCATGTGCATACCTTGTTAGATATTGTCTATTGTGTGTTGCATATTGTTTATTTCTCTTTGAAAAAATGATTTTGAGCTTGATGATCTTGGTTTCTACCAAGTGATGGCTATAGCCGAATTTACATCCAAGAGGTGAGCCTTGAGTCAATCATTTTTGTTTGCTATAAATCATGTTTTCAAACCATTTCTAGCATGATTTTGGATAAGATCAACCAATGATCCATAGCCAAAATCGTGATTTCAAACTAGTTGGAAAAAGCAATGTTTAAAGGTTGGAGTTGTTGATTTCGGGCAATATTTTTCTTATACATTTCTTGTCCAAATAAAAAAAAATGTTTCTGCCTCATTTAGTTTACCATTATCTGAACCTAAGTTTAATTTTTAATATTTTTTTGAATTTTTTTAAGGGTCAAAAAAATAGTTTAGTAAAATCAGGTTTTTAAAGTCAAAACAAGATTTAAAACTAGCTAAAGTTGGGATTTCTTACACAAAGGGGAAAGGGGCTGGCCGCAACCCATAGGTATTGTTTAGAGTTTGTTTTCATGGTCTTTTAAAGTTTAAAAATAGGTTTTAAGAAAATCGGGTCATGGGTAGTTAATCCGAGCTTAAAAAAAAACGAGTTAAAAAATGAATTTTTACCTAGGCACTATTCAGCCATCTTGGATTTTCTTTCAAAATTGCATCATTTTTAACTTGTTTTGGTTTTCAAAATTTTTACATTAAGACTCGTTTAGAGGTATTCGGATATCAAACAATGGCATTCAAATGCCCCTTTAGTCCGAGCAAAAATTCATGCCCGAGATCTTTCGATTTTAAAATCCAATATAAGTTTCTTTCAAAGGTAGTTGAACATTTTTTTAGGTGTTCGGATATCCTCTCATCAAGAAATAAACACATTCAATTTTTCATGCATTTCATATTCAAAAAAGGGGTTTTCTTTAGTTTATCATAAAACATACTTTTTCAATTTCCTAGACATTTGGCGAGAATTAGCTCTTAATCTTTGTCGGGTTTGCCGGGCTCGGGTTTGCCGGGGAGGTTAGAAAATTATTCAACGCATGTGTTTATCAAATCGTAAGGTATGGTTTTCATTTATTCAGAATTATGTACATGTCACGCGAAAAGATATTTTTCCAAATATTTGCCAAGTCTGTTGGGGAGTTCGATAAAATGTCTCGACACATGCCATTTATATAATTTCACACAAAAAGAAAATCCATGAAAAAGAATTTTAAAAGAATGATGGGTGCATATTCTATGTTCTTGCTTATTCCAAGATGAGGCTAGGTAATGATTCATGTCCACATTGCTATCTTGATCATGTTATTCCATGTTCATGCATATTACATGATGATGTCATTTTATAATTGATGCCCATGTTGCTACCTTGATCATGATATTTTGATTGATATGCATATTCTATGATGATGTCATTTAGTAATTGATGCTCATATGATCTTTTTGTATGCCATGTCATAATAAAATTTTTGCCATGCCATGATAATTATGCATGTTGTTTCATTTATATTTATGCCTTAGTGATAATTTGCATGTTCATGATCATTTAAATATTTGAAAAATGATGTTTTTTAAAAATAACTAAGATAATATTCCTGAGTTAAAATAATTCATGAGTTCTCTGCTGGGTCTGTGGGGGAGGATATCATCAAATATCATTAACGAAATATCCTCTTTCTCAAAAACGAGGGTGATTTAGAGAAATTAAAAATAAAGGAAAAATTCTATATTTTTTTGGGCTTTCCAGGAAATATAGAATATTGTATGATAATAAATTTTGAATCATTCTCAAAATAATATGACCATTATTAAATGGAATTATTTTTAAATGTCGAATATAAAACTGACTTTCATCTAGACTTCATGATAACACGTGATTAATAAGGTACCGTTTTATACGGGCATTATGGGGGTGTTAATCCTTCCCCGTAATGTAACCGACTTCCGAACCCGCTTTTGTTTTCTCTCTAGTTCAAAGCATAGACTTCAAAATTGGTTTTTTTTAAATGTTTTAATTAATTTTAAAATATTTTACAAAAAAACAGTTTAATAGGTGAATGATCACACCTAACCAAAAAATATTGGTGGCGACTCCATTTTTTTGGGAGGTTGTTTTAAAATCGTCATTTTATTTATGAGGAACAATTTTTCTTTTTATCTTCCCCCAATTTTTAACGTCACTTGACGGGTCCCCCGAAAGACACGTTATGACAATCCTTATGCATCAAAGCCATGATTCCTAAAACAGTTCCTGGTCATTGTATTGTCAAGGCAGGGCATTGACAATGCTCAAAGACTGGTACATGTTAAGCTTCCTTACTTATGAAGTAAGCAACCGATCTCATAGATTGAAGTATAGAGATACTTGGGGATAGCATGTAGGTGGTTGTTATATGAACATGTTCACTGAACATGACCCCTATGAGAATTCCATTTGGTATCTCACTCAAGTGTCTATGTATGGAAAAGTTCTCATGTGTCAGTTATGTAACTAGTCCTCTAACTTGTGACATCAGGTTATCTTGTATGTGAATTGTCATGCTTTGATTTCATCTGAACGTGTTCCAAGAAAGGATGCTTATGGTAGGGTGATTTTGGGTATGGCATGAAGCACATGAAGGTAAATGAGTAGTCCAGAGAGAATTCACCACTCCAAGTGATATTAAGGAGGCATATCTCACTTGTTCTTGGCTTAGGTTAATAAAGTCTTTGGCCAAAGCATGTTGAATTTAGGATGTTGTGAACATTCTAGAATTTGCTAAGATTAACCTAGTAGCTATAAGAACTAATATGGAATGATTTCATGAGTAGACATTGTACTATGCTTATGGTATTTTCGGGATATTTGGTGAAATGACCGAATTACACTAATAAACTGATCACTGAAAGGTTAAGTCAAAATCACAAATGAATTTCTAACATTTGGATGGTCATGATGGCTTGCTAGATCTTGCTCATGATCTTAGATATAAATTACTCGATCTTTGTTAAAGCTCATATTGTAATTAATGTTTAACTACCAACATATTGAAAACCTAATGGGTCACACACATTAATCATAAAGCATGATTAAAAATAAGATTCAATTAAGTACGACTTAATTGAATAAAGCAAAAGAAAAAGGGATTTATTTATAGAGATTAATTAAATCATGGGACAAGAAAATGATTTATAGAAGTCCTAAAGTACAAATGGAAGGATTTTATTGGAATCCTAATAGCAAGGGGCGGCACACCCTGGATTATAAATACCATGTGTGCCACACACCCCTAGATAAGTTTAAGTTTAATTTTTATCTTGGTGTAACCCAAAAAGAATCCTTGGAGTATTCTTGAAGAATTATCTTTTTGATAAGTTGTTATCAATCTTGCTACCCTAGCTTCTTGTTTTCTCTCTATCCTAGCCAGACAAGATAATTGTTCTCCAAGAAAAGACTAACCCTAGAGAAAAACACAAGAACCTTATTCTTGATTCTCATTCTTGCCGCATACCATAAAAGATTGAGGGAGAAGATTTCTCCTAGGGTGTTCGGCATTCAAGGGGACTTTGCTTTTTCTTTGGACTTCAATCATCTTGCTAGCACAAGAATGTCTATACCTTTGAGAAGGTATTTACTCGTGATCGTGTGGATCATCATTGGAGGCCTAACACGTGGGAGGCTTTGGTGACTTGACAAAGACTTTCTTGGTGATCAAAATTTGGGCAAACCAGAAAGGAGTTAACTTGTGATTGCTATATCATAAGTGGGTATGTTTCTTGAATCACTTGTTTGTCTTTATGAATTGTTTTAAATCACATTAAAATTTGTAAGTATTATCCTTTTAGGATTCGGGTATTGTTTGTTTACAACATGTCGCAACCGAAAAAAAATAACAACAAGTCTCATCGCAAGACTTTATTATTCGTTAGGCGTGACATTAAAAAAATCGAGAAAAAGTCGACTTCATTCCTCTTGAAATAAAATGAGGGTTTGAAAACAACCTCGGACAAAGTCATGGAGTTGCCACCAATCTTTTTTGGCTAGGTGTGATTGATCACCTATTAAAACCGGTTTTATAAAACATTTTAAAATTAATTAAAATATTTTTATAAACTAATTTCAAGTTTGCGTTATAAACCAAAGAAAATCGAAGAATTGGGTTCGGGACTCAGTTACGTGTGGGGAAGGATTAGCACCCCCACAACCCCCGTATAAAACGGTACCTTAATAATCATGTGTTATCTCAAGTCTCGGTAAAAAGTCAATTTTTAATTTAATATTTCAAGTTAATTCCCAATTTAAAGAAAAAATAACTCCATTTTTAATTGAAAATAATCCGAAATTTATTAATTCAAAGTTTTCCTATATTCCCCGGCAAAATCGGCAAAATATAGAAATTTTTATTTATTTGGAAAACTTTCCGAATCATTCTCCTTTTTTGAAAGAAAGATATTCCTTTATTAAGGATAATTGATGATATTCCCTCCAGCAAACCCGATAGAGAACTCATGAATTATTTTAACTCGAAAATATCTTTATTTTTAATTGAAAATCATTATATTTTTTTTTAAAAAAACATATAAAATATGAATATGAACATGAACATGTGTGACATAAATAAAATGACATAGCTAAGTCTTGATAATATAATGCAACCTAAATATTATGGCATAATTCAAATGGCATAGCATATTCTAAATGAAATGAAATGATTTAAATAACCTAATATTCTAAATGAAATGAAATATTCTAAATGAAATGAGATATCTTAAATGACATAATATATTCTATATGAAAGAAAATAACCTAAGTAACATGGTTTATTCTAAATGGAATAAAATGATTTAAATGACATGGCAAATGTAAATGATTAAACCTAAATGACATGGAATATAATCTAAATGACATGAAACATAAAATAATGCTATCATGTAATATGCATGAAAATAGAAATAATAATGCATGAATATAATATATGCTAAATGATGTGACAAAATAAATGACTAAATAAAAAAGCATAGGATAACATGAAATATTCAAGACCATATAACAAACAACAATCATAAAAAATAAAAAAAGTGAATCAAAATAATAATACCATAGAAAAATATCATAGCAAAAATCACATATTAAATAAAATGCATGAACATAGAAAATGCAATGCATGAAAATGTATTTTTTTTTCCTTTAAATAAGGAAATTTGTATATCTAAAAAGATATCCGGCTACCTTAGAAAAATATATCAAATTAAATTTTCTAAAACAAAAAAAAAACTATGATTGTTTGGAAACAATTTTAAAGAGACTTAAATGAAGATTAAAACCCTAGACAAACCCTTTAAAAATGGCTCTAATTTCTTAAGTTTAAAATCCCGGACTTGACCACCCTTAACTTGAGATTTATAAAATCATTTTTAAAGTTTGAAAAGACTTAGAAACTATCCTAAGACAGTAGCTAAAGCTTCTAACCAACCCCCTCTAAATGTCTTAGCCAAATTCAACAATTGTTTTTCTTTTGAATTCAAATCTGCCTCTACTGTCCCATTTCGATACACGATTTTTTAACCTATTTTTAAAAATTCAAAAAAACTCTAAAAAAAAACTGGAGACTCGGAACATGTAAAACTAAACGAGAACAAAATTGTTTAATTTTCTAATTAGAGATGTCTGCCCAGAAAAATTAGGAAAGTACGAGTACTGGATGAAAAACTGTTTTGCCAAAACACATTTTTTTGCCTTTGATAAAATCGTTAAAAAATCAAAGTAAAAATGTTAGAGACTCTCTTAAAGACCCACAAACAGTAGCTAACACTTTTAAAAAGTTTGACAAAAATTGGCTAAAGTAAAAAAAAAAATCACAAAGGTAGAATAATCAATTTGACAAGTCTTTAATTTTCCACAAGTATGCACAAGTGAGCATGACTTTGAGCCATTGATTGGCCTAAGTCATAAATCATGTGGCATGACATGGAATGCATGAAAATACAGCAAAGTGAATGCATGAAATGCATGGTTTAAAGTCTAGTGATATGGAAAATGCATGGCGTCAATAACCTAAATGCCTAGCATGAGTTTGCATGACAATAAATGCTATCCTAACTTAATATGCATGACCTAGTGTCTAAATGACATGGAATAATGAAAATGACCTAGTGCCTAAATGACATGGGAAATGACATGGCATATGAAAATTGCCTAATGCTTAAATGACATGTAAAATGACATGGAATAATAAAAATGGCCTAAAGCTAAATGACATGTGAAATGACATGGCATATGAAAATGGCCTAATGTCTAAATGTTAAGGAAAAATAACATGGCATACGAAAATGGCCTAAAGCTAAATGACATGTAAAATGACATAGAATAATAAAATGACCTAAACTTAAATGACATGTAATAATAAAAATGGCTAAAGCTAAATGACATGGCATATGAAAATGGCCTAATGTCTAAATGTCATGAAAAAATAACATGGCATATGAAAATGGCCTAATGCTAAATGACATGTAAAATGACATAGAATAATAAAATGACCTAAATAAAAATGGCCTAAAGATAAATGACATGTGAAATGACATGGAATATGAAAATGGCCTAATGTCTAAATGTCATGGAAAAATAACATGGCATATGAAAATGGCCTAATGCTAAATGACATGTAAAATGACATAGACTAATAAAATGACCTAAACTTAAATGACATGGAATAAGAAAAATGGCATAAAGCTAAATGACATGTGAAATGACATGGTGTATGAAAATGGCCTAATGTCTAAATGTCATGGAAAAATAACATGGCATATGAAAATGGCCTAATGCTTAAAGAAAATACACATGGCCGAATGGCCTAGGAACCAAAGTGTTGTGAGAAATGTCATGTAAAATGACCTAACTAAATGCTATGGAAGATGATATGAAAAATGGAAATGGCCTAAACTATATGACAATAGCCCCAAGATGCAAAAATATGACATAAGTCAAAAGAACAAGATGGTTAGCAAGAATATAAATATACATAAAGATAAACAATAATAGAAATAAGCAAGTTAAAGTAAGCAAATAAATAACAAAGAGATAAGCTCCATGGTTGGTACATTGGACAAAGCCCCCTAACCATTATCTCTTGATTTTCATCAAGGTCATTGATGGAGACTCAATTAAGAGTTGTAAACCCAAGTGCAGGTTATGTTCAAGTAATAAATTCTCGGGTGTCCGAGGTCGAACCACAGGGAAGCGTATTAGTAAGTATAAGTTTATAAATATATAAGACAAAGAAAGTAAACAAGATATTAGGGAATCAACAACAAAACAAAATAAACAAGATATTAGAGAACAAAATAAATAAAATAACATAAAAGAAATTAAACAAGATATAAACAAAAATAAGAAAAGATGTTGAGGTTAGAGAATCCACTCTTGGTGTTATGCTAAGATTAATCTTGTTTTATTACACAATTGAAATTCACACATAAGGGAGATTCCAATCGGAAGGTTTAGCAATTCAGTCCAAATTGTCCAACGTCCATAGCATATGATATTATGTTCATTTGGTGTCCTCAAAACTCACAAAAAGAGTCCAAGCATTCCTTATGCCAAGGTATATGTCTACAACAAATCAAGGTTATGAAACCAAGCATTTATTGTGCCATTTTCATTGTCAATAATGAATCAAGATCCCTACTTTGCAAGTATGATTTTAAACCAAAAGAAAATATTATCTATACTAGTGTTTATAAATGATGATTCATTTTAGCTCATGTTTAAGAGACTAACCTTAGCATTTACCAAAAGCTTCACCTCATCACCTCAACAATATGATTAGCAACACATACTAGATATGAATAAAATGAAAAGAAATGTAAGAAGCATAAGTAAATAAAAAAAGAAAACTAGAGAAAGGAAAGAAGAAGAAAACTTAGAGAATTTTATTACAATGGCTAATATCCTCCCAATCTCCTCTAATGCTCCTCCAAGGCCCTCTATTTATACACATTTTGGAGAGCTAAATGACAAGAGACAAGCTTTATAAATTTCAAAGGTAGGTATAATAGGTGGGTGCATTTTTCTAACAATTTTCGTCATATTGTATGACAATTCTGATCAGCCAGCTTGATGGTCGATTTTGTCAATGTTGGAGGCTCGATCTGATCAAATGGTCTTCTAGAAAAATATACCCCTATCAGTTACGGATCCATAGCCGTTGGAATCAGATCATTTTCTCATGTGGATCGGAAGATATCGTCAAAATACCAAAACAGGTCAGCACAGACGTCATTGCACATCAGCCAACTTGATGGTCGATTTCGCTAGGGAAAACGACTCCGTTTCAAGAAGTGTAAAACATGAAAAAGATAGATATGCCTCTTAACTAATCACTGTAAAAGTTTCAGCCTTAATGCTTCAGTGAAACTCCAGATATAGCTGATATGGAAAAAGGTGTCGGAACTGGAACTGAATTGGATTTGCCCTTAATTCTTGATTTAACCTAATAATCTGAAATCACTCAAAGAAACTCGTGAAAAACACCAAATTACATAAAAATATAAAATATCATAAACACAATTAGACTAAGCAATAATAACTCGTATTTGACACAAAACAATAATAAAACATAACTAAGAACTATATAATTATACGAGTTATCACACCCCCACACTTAGATTGTTGCTAGTCCCTAGCAACGACTCAATAAAAATAAAATAAGAAAATCTAATCTAATCCATTTTCGTTGGAAATCACGGTGGCATTTAGCATGTGACACAAGCCTTTAAACCCCTAGGTGTCCCTAGTGGACGAGTTTAGTCTCGTGAGGGTTTGCTAGAACGATACCCACAAACATTGAAAAACTAAAATATAAGTAAACTACATACACTAAAAATATTTACTCCTAATCCTTTCAATATAAATTAGAGACAATCTTTGAACAAGTCTTATAAACTAATCAATAGCTCAAAGAATTTCACAAAAATTCATGCTTGAATGTAAATAAATGAGTTAAGCCAATATTAACGTAACATATTTCAATCAAAATAGTGCATATTCAACTTAATCTCAACTTCTCACTATACTCTTATGATTTTCACTCTTTAAAGTAGTGGTAAAGTGTTTACAGTCAATCAATCTCATGAAAACAGTTCTACCATATGCTTGCTTGTCCACCTATTCTCCACTATTTAGATCATACAACTTCATAAATCAAGAGGTCTTTTTTCAAGGTTGTAATGGGGCCAAAGGGTTATAATGTGGTTAAAGAACAAAAGGATAAAGATATCACAAAGGTTCCAAAGAGTTCATAGAGTTTAGAGACATAATAAGATCATACAAATAAAACTTCTCAAAACTCTTATAAAGCACATAATAACATAGGCTAAATATTCATGTTGAGCCTTTGCTTCATTCTAACCAACTTTGTAACATCTTTTTCTTTACTTTAACTAGAAGTTCAAGAGAAGATTTTTTTTTTTTTAATATGGGAATGTATTTGATAATGATCCCTTTCTTTTTCTCTTGAC
The DNA here is from genome assembly GCA_030761205.1 of Fremontodendron californicum. Taxonomy (NCBI): domain Eukaryota; kingdom Viridiplantae; phylum Streptophyta; class Magnoliopsida; order Malvales; family Malvaceae; genus Fremontodendron; species Fremontodendron californicum. The sequence goes on from JAULJL010000026.1 coordinate 9,659,509, forward strand.
TTTTGCCTCTCTCCTCCCCCACACTTATCTTTCGTTCTAACCCAAATTTTCAAAAAGTATCCCTTGTTTTTGCAATATGTCTCAAAATATATAATCCATCTTTAGAACAAGGGTAAGGATATAAGTATATTTAGGCTAGGTGTAAGTTCTGGTTACCAATAAAATAGCATATTTAATGTAGGCTCAAATTGGCTCACTAGTGGGGATGTTCTCTTAGAACATTAATAATGGATGACTGTTTGGCTCTGGTTATAATCCTAATGCCTCTATCATATTCATGTTGTCACATGTATCAATATAGTCTCAAACGGTTTAAAGCAAGTTCTAGAGAATCATGTAATCATAAGAGCACTCAAGAAAGAAATTAGATTGATTTGTATAATGCATCAATCATTATAGGCTCAAAAACTCACAAGGATGATTATACAAGTCAGATTAAGTCTAAACATGCTTCTTTCTCAATCAACATATCATATTAACATTGGCTCATAAAAAGGTTGACATCAAGCTCAATTCTCATGAAAATCTTCTCACTAATAAATCAGTTTTAGACTTATGCAATTCATATCTCATCATTGTATTAAAAGGAACTAAAACACACTAAAAAAAAAAAAATAATAATAATAATAAAGACTCATAAAAAAAATAGTAGACAAAAATAAAAGAAATCCTAAATCGTTCCCCCCACACTTAATTCTTACATTGTCCTCAATGTAAGTCTATTAACCCAAATGAAAGAATCATGTGTAAGAGAAAAGAACTAATAACATAAGAATAGGAATAACTAAGACTCAAAACAAAACAAACTCATGCAACCTAAATAATCCTAAAATACTAAACAAAAATTAACAAGTAAACATAAAAAGATTAAAATCAAACTGACAAGGTATGTCTCAAGTCTCCCTTACTCAGACCTTGTTCAGAATGAATACTTCTAAATTGCTTAAAACACAACAAACTTTTTTTTTTTTTTAAATTAGCGAAATATGTCCCTTACCCCCTACTAAAGGTAGAATTTAGGAGATATTACCTGCAGAGGTTGCTAACCACTTATTATAACTGAGACACAACAAACAAAATGTTAGATAATGTCACAAAGACAAAGTGCAATCCACTCCTTGCTCGTCCATATCTCTTTTTCTTGTTCCGAGCGTTTGCGAAACAACCGTAGCAGATAAATACTCATAAGCTTGGAGCTTTTTGAGTAAATCTTCAATGGTTGTAGCAGAAATTATGGTTCTCCTTGCCTCTGAAAACATGAATCCATTATCCACAGCATTATCTAAGTATGAAAGCAAATTACTAAAATAACCATTAATATTAAGCAAACCAATGGGTTTCTTATTTGTGACCAAAGATGACCAAGAAGCCACGCAAGCTATTTCTTCCAATGTACCCAGACCTCCTGGTAAAGCAATGAATGCATCGGCAGAATGGTACATGATTGTCATCCGTTCAGGGATACTCCAGACTTGTATTTCCTTACCCACGGTAGGTCCACAAAAATCTGTGAATAGTTTTGGCACGATTCCTAGAACTGGACTTCCTCCGGCGTGTGCTGCTGTAGCGACTGCTCCCATTAAACCCGTACTACCGCCTCCATAAATCAACTGGATCTTTTGTTGGGCAAGTATTACTCCAACTCTTATGGCTTCATCAGCGAATATGTTATTTTTCCCTGGATAAGCACCTCCAAAGACACAAATTTTTTTAATGCGCTGGGACGAAGTACTTTCCATTTTTTTTTCGAGTGCCTGAAAGAGAATGAGTACATGGTGTAATATATAGAGGACTGAGTAGTGAATCAGACAAGAGTAATAATGTTGCCGAAAGTGTATTTGACCTGTCAGAAGAAAATGTTAACCTAACAAAAGATTTTTGCGTGATTTCAGGAAGAAAATCAAAAAGAGAAGAAAAAGCAACCGTAAAAGACCAATGCAAAAAAAAAGAACGAGAATAATTACACAAATCGTAAATTAAACCGAAATGAAGTTATTGCAAATCAAACCAAAATTTGAGAAGTCATTTATTGTAGTTGTGATTGTGGCTCACATCTTCCTCTGGTTTTACGTCCAGAAACGGCTTAAACGCCTTCTATGAGTCGAGGATATGCTTCCCATCCAGTTTTCTTACAAGCTGGCAAACAGGGTCTTTTAACATCAGATTCCCAAGATGTTGCCATTCCCTTTGGAATTGCGGCCATAAATCAAGAATTTCTCTTTGTACGTCTCCACTAGGATGCGTCTCAAGAGAAAGTTGGATATTACCCAAATTCTCCTTACTCAGTCCATCCTTAATGAATTCAATTTTATCATCTCGATTAGAGGACGGAATCCCAATAGAACGACATTTACCGTTACACGTCCATCGTGCATATTTGTGGCAATTTGAACTCATGCGCTTTGCTCGTCGCTTCTTTGCAAAAGTGCTTCTACCTGTACCTTCTTGTAGTTCATCAAGATGTGAAGAAATTATGACTGGAAAAGTTTCATTCTCACCCAAAAAGGAATATTTTAGCTCGGATGGCAATGGTTTTAAATCCAGCTTGGGTGGTTCAATAGTTGATGGTACAGTGACATTTGTGAGTGATGGAAGTTCCTCAAACTTTTGTTTCCAACGATGCTTATCCTGAAAAGAATTTAACAAAGAATCAGTGTGTGAAATTTCTGAAGCATTATCAAACTCACATTCAATTAAATAAGCTTCTAAAGGATCATGGAATGTGGTAGTGGTGAGATGTTCATGAACAAGTTCTTCAATGAAATCCACTTCATGTACTTCTGAATCATCACCAGGTTGCTTGCAAATGTTGAACACATTTAATTCTAAAGTCATATTTCCAAAAGAAATGTTCAAAATACCATTCCTGCAATTTATCAGAGCATTAGAAGTTGCAAGAAATGGACGGCCTAATATAACAGGAATTTGAACATTTGGATTTGAAACAGGATGTGTGTCCAAAACAATAAAATCAACAGGGAAGTAAAAATTTTCAATTTGAACCAAAACATCTTCAACTATCCCTCGAGGAATTTTTACAGAACGATCAGCTAGTTGAAGTGTAACAGGTGTTTCCTTGAGTTCACCTAAACCTAACTGTTGATAAACAGAAAAAGGCAAAAGATTAACACTAGCACCAAGATCAAGCAATGCACGTTCTATTCTAGTGTTTCCAATGATGCATGAGATTGTTGGACATCCAAGATCTTTGAATTTTGGTGGAGTAAGGTGCTGAATGATTGAGCTCACACTTTCCGTCAGAAATGCTTTCTTTTGTACATTATGTTTCCTTTTAACTGTGCACATGTCCTTCAAAAATTTAGCATAAGATGGAACTTGTTTGATTGCATCCAATAAAGGAATGTTAATCTTAACTTGTTCGAAAAGTTCATAAATTTCTGCATTTTGATTCAAATTCTTTATTGTTTGCAACCTTTGAGGAAAAGGAGCAGGATGCATACCTTTTTCTTTGTCCAAATTTTCAAGAAGTTCAGACTTACCATCATCCTTACCCTTACTTTTCGGAGGGGAAGGAGGATCTTGGTCTTTTGATGGAATGTTTTTGTCAATTGCCTTTCCACTTCGAAGAGTTGTGATAGAACTGGCATTTTCCTGTTGAGTTTCATTGGAGCAAGAAACAAGACATTGAGTAGAAGGGTTAGGCTGAGGTTGAGCAGGAAACTTACCTTTTTCTTGAGTGCGTAATGAAGCTGTCAATGTGGATAAGGTGTTTTTGATCTCATTGATGTCCTGTGAAGTTTGGTTATTCACATTTGCTTGTGTTTGCATGAATGCTTGCAATGTCTCTTCCAAGGTTTGTACACGTAAAGGTTGATAGGAAAAAGTGTTGCCCGACTTTTGAGATTGTGGTACCTGAACATGATTATTATTCCGCCAACTGAAGTTGGGATGATTTCTCCATTCAGGGTTATACGTTTCAGAGTAAGGAGAAGGAAAAGGCTTTTTAAATGTGTTTATGGAATTTACTTGATCATGCAATGCTTCTTTAAGAATGGGAATGTTTGGACATTCAGAAGTGGGGTGTCCCATGATTTCACAAATTCCACAACTTTCTTCATTTTTAACCGTTTTGACTTCTTTTACTTCTCTAAGTTCCATGGCTTCAATCTTTCTAGCCAAATTAGCTACTTTAGATTTTATCTCATGTTCTTGACTAAAATGATATTTACCTCTGTTAGAAAAAAGATTAGATCTATTGGAACTTTCAGAGGAATTATCTGTGTGCCAGGCTTGAGAGTTATCTGCCAAATGGTCTAGGTAGTCAAAGGCTTCTTCAGGTTCTTTTTCTAGAAACTCACCGTTACACATTGTTTCAACAAATTGTTTAGTTTCGGGAGTTAAACTTTCATAAAAGAAACTAATAAGACGCCATTTTTCAAAACCATGATGTGGACAAGAACTTAACAAATCTTTAAAACGCTCCCAGCACTGAAAAAATGCTTCATTTTGATTTTGATTGAAATTTTGAATCTGTCTTTTCAAAGCAGTAGTTTTATGTGCTGGGAAAAATTTCTTTAGAAACTCAGTTTGTAATTCTTGCCATGTGCCAATTGACCTTGGTTTTAAATTATGAAGCCAAATTTTTGCTTTATCTTTTAAAGAAAAAGGAAATAATTTTAGCTTGACAATTTCATTTGTACATTGTTGGTCATTAAAGGTGACACATACATCTTCGAAGTCTTTTAGAAACGAGTAAGCACTTTCCGATTCTAACCCATGGAAATTTGGAAGCAAAGCTATCATACCTGGTTTAAAACAAAAGTTGTTTGCATTGAGAGGAAAAATAAAACAAGAGGGTGATGAGCTTCGAGTTGGTTGCAAGTAGTCACGCATGGTGCGTACTTGTCTGTTCTCATCTTCAGCATGAACACTTTCATTGTCAGCCATGGTAGGAGTTGTATTAGAAAGATTACCTGAAAAAGTTTCACAATAAAATCTAACTAAACGACGAGATCTAAAATCACGTCGCCAAACAAGCATAAAACAAAGTTAATATACAATATAAATATAAATATATAGAAAATTAGGCGGTATAACCAGCCAATAAAAATAAATATACTTATAAACTTATATACTTAGTATTGCTTCCCCGGCAACGGCGCCAAAAACTTGATGGAGACTCAATTAAGAGTTGTAAACCCAAGTGCAGGTTATGTTCAAGTAATAAATTCTCGGGTGTCCGAGGTCGAACCACAGGGAAGCGTATTAGTAAGTATAAGTTTATAAATATATAAGACAAAGAAAGTAAACAAGATATTAGGGAATCAACAACAAAACAAAATAAACAAGATATTAGAGAACAAAATAAATAAAATAACATAAAAGAAATTAAACAAGATATAAACAAAAATAAGAAAAGATGTTGAGGTTAGAGAATCCACTCTTGGTGTTATGCTAAGATTAATCTTGTTTTATTACACAATTGAAATTCACACATAAGGGAGATTCCAATCGGAAGGTTTAGCAATTCAGTCCAAATTGTCCAACGTCCATAGCATATGATATTATGTTCATTTGGTGTCCTCAAAACTCACAAAAAGAGTCCAAGCATTCCTTATGCCAAGGTATATGTCTACAACAAATCAAGGTTATGAAACCAAGCATTTATTGTGCCATTTTCATTGTCAATAATGAATCAAGATCCCTACTTTGCAAGTATGATTTTAAACCAAAAGAAAATATTATCTATACTAGTGTTTATAAATGATGATTCATTTTAGCTCATGTTTAGGAGACTAACCTTAGCATTTACCAAAAGCTTCACCTCATCACCTCAACAATATGATTAGCAACACATACTAGATATGAATAAAATGAAAAGAAATGTAAGAAGCATAAGTAAATAAAAAAAGAAAACTAGAGAAAGGAAAGAAGAAGAAAACTTAGAGAATTTTATTACAATGGCTAATATCCTCCCAATCTCCTCTAATGCTCCTCCAAGGCCCTCTATTTATACACATTTTGGAGAGCTAAATGACAAGAGACAAGCTTTATAAATTTCAAAGGTAGGTATAATAGGTGGGTGCATTTTTCTAACAATTTTCGTCATATTGTATGACAATTCTGATCAGCCAGCTTGATGGTCGATTTTGTCAATGTTGGATGCTCGATCTAATCAAATGGTCTTCTAGAAAAATATACCCCTATCCGTTACGGATCCATAGCCGTTGGAATCCGATCATTTGCTCATGTGGATCGGAAGATATGGTCAAAATACCAAAACAGGTCAGCACAGACGTCATTGCACATCAGCCAACTTGATGGTCGATTTCGCTAGGAAAAACGACTCCGTTTCAAGAAGTGTAAAACATGAAAAAGATAGATATGCCTCTTAACTATGCACTGTAAATATTTCAGCCTTAATGCTTCAGTGAAACTCCAGATATAGCTGATATGGCAAAAGGTGTCGGAACTGGAACTGAATTGGATTTGCCCTTAATTCTTGATTTAACCTAGTAATCTGAAATCACTCAAAGAAACTCGTGAAAAACACCAAATTACATAAAAATATAAAATATCATAAACACAATTAGACTAAGCAATAATAACTCGTATTTGACACAAAACAATAATAAAACATAAATAAGAACTATATAATTATACGAGTTATCAGTCATGAAGCCTTTTCAATCTCAAAATCATACAAAATAACTAAGGAAAGAAAAAAAATATGGAGATGAGCTCTATGGTTAGTATATTGGACAAAGCCCACCCTAACCATTATCACTTGATTTTCATCAGGATCATGAAGCCTAACCATTGTTTTATTTATTTTTTGAAAAGCAAGAACAACAAGAAAGATGTAAAACAAATGGTAGGAAATCACATGGAAAACATGAAATAAAGCATGAGGAAGAAGAAGAAAAAATGTAGTAGCAATGGTAGAAGGGCTACCTTAACAAAAGCTTTTCTTTCTTTCTTTCAAAAACCTTTTTTTTTAACAATTAGCTACTGAATTCCCTCCTCAAATGCTCAGCCACTTAAGTAAAAATAAAACATTCCCCCCCTGTCTCATGCTTGGCCGAATGGCCCCTCAACCATTGGATGATTTTTGCACTTTTTCTCCTCCAATCTTGGCCCATAGATTAAGATATTTTCATGACAACATAAAAATGTCATCTTGCCAATTGATAGAAGCCCTTAAGATGTGTACTCAGCCTTTGTAAAAACCTTAGCCCTTAGATGAAAAAAGAGGACTAATCCCATGCACTCCCTTGCTCTTGCCCCTTTGAGTGCCTACCTTTGGATGAGTTGTGCTCATCTTTCTTCTTCCATTCTTGGTCATTGGATGAGGACAACATAAAAATGACATCTTGTAGATTAATTCCAGCCCTTAACATGTGTACTCAGCCCTTATAGATGGCCTAAGCCATTGGATGAAAAGAGACAATCCCGTGCACTCCCTTGCTTGGCCGAATGGATGCCCACCTTTGGATGAATTGTGCTTATCTTTTTTCTTCCATTCTTGGCCATTAGATGAGGGTTCTTTCATGAAAAATAAAAATGTCATCTTGGCATTTAAACTTGGCCATTGGATGGTGCATTCAACTTTTCTACAAGGCACTTAAGCCATTGGATGAAGGGGGGACCATTTGTAAGGTACTAGTGGTAGCATGTGACCTTGATAGTGACTAAGGAATTAAATTGATCAAGCTTCCTTCTTCTCTTCTAAAATGGCTGATCAAATGAGGTAAAATCCCAGCAATTCCTTCTTCTTTCATATTTTTCTTAATTACAAATTTGCCCTTTTCGGTTTCTTCGGCAAAATGACCTTTTTGACTCCCGAACCTAAATAAATAGCAAACGGACTCCAAATTCAAATTTTTCTTTTTTCAATACTTACGAAATAATAAAAAATTGAATCCTAGAAGTTTTCAAAAAAATTCGAGTCCATTTGCCATTTATTTCCAAAATTGCCCCTTAATGAACCCGAATTTTTGCCATTTTGTAAACGAGCTCTGAATCCTTTTTTTTCACCAATATCTTCCAAATAATTTGAAAGTGTGATCTAAAAGTTTTCAATATTTCTGGAGCTCATTTGCTATTTTTTCGGGATTTATCTGCTTGAATTTCTACATATGGGACCCGGGATTTGGCTATTTGGCAAACGAACTCCGAATCCAGATTTTCTTTCTTCAATATCTTCCAAATAATTTAAGAATGAGATCTGAAAATTTTCAAAATTTTTGGAACTCATTTGCTATTTGTTCGGGATTATCCTTTTGAATTTCTACATAGTGGACCCGTGATTTGGCCATTTTGCAAACGAACTCCGAATCAAGATTTTCTTTCGCCAATCTCTTCAAAATAATTTAAGAATGAGAGCTGCAAATTTTCAAAATTTTTGGAGTTCATTTGCTATTTTTTCCAAATTTTCCAATTTTGCCCTTTTACCTTCGAAGCCCGATTTTGCTCAAAACAAGTCCGATTTTCAGATTTTTTTCAAACTGAGCCTTGGGCTATCCTTTTTTAATCACTCCTCATCAATTAGGGGCTTTATTTTTACCGAATAGGGCCATTTCTGTAATTCTTCCAAATTTTACTGAAATCCACCAAAAACCCTAATTCTCGATTTTCTTTCGAATTGTCTTTTCTTTAGTTTTTCTTTCAAGTAGCTTCTCTATTACCCATAGTCAGTGCTTATCTTTCATTTGGGACCTTCAATTCGACCAATTTGATCGTTCAAGCATTTTTCCCTAAATTTCCCGAACAAGGGTTTCCTTTCTACTGAGATTCTATAACCCAACTTCCGACCTCCATATCTTTCAATGTAAACCTCGGATTATCAAAATTCTTTCGCCATCTTTCAATTGAAATTCAAATCTTGATTTTGAAAATAGGTTGCCATTTTTAGTAGTTGGCTTTTTGGGGGTTGACTTTTCTAGGGTTGACTTTTTTTGAGTTTGACTTTTTCTGTCTGTTTTCTTAGACTAAGTCTCTGAGTACCACTTGCAGGGTGAGAAAAGACTTTTTACATTCTGAATCATCAATTTAGGAAGAAAACATACCAGATTTAGTGGTTCGGACAAAATTAGGTTACAGCTGTCCCTCTTTGGCTATTGCTGAGAATCAGGAATTAGACAAAGATAAACAAACACTAATTTTTGTACGATTAATGAAATCACATGTGAAGGAAAGGGAAAGGGGTTTTCAATCATCATCATTTTTTTTCATCATCAATTTTTTTATTTTTTTGAAAAAGCTATAAATTGAAGATTTTATCCTCAAATTGAGTTCCCTAACTAATCAAGGCTCGATCCGTCTTAAGGAAACGAGTTCGATTTGCAAGAGAAGAAAAGACTTCGACGATAGTCTCGGGGGCTTAACCTGTCCTGTGCTAAGCTGTGTTTAAAATTCTGGGTATCTCCTCCAGAAGCTTCGGCTATCACCACCAAAGACTTGCTCAAGCAAATGTAAAACTCTGGATATCTCCACCAAAGGCTTTGGCTATCACCACCAAAGACTTGTTCACTTTTAAAACGGAAAAACTCTGGATATCTCCATCAGAGGCTTTGGTTATCACCATCAAAGACTTGTTCAATGTTTAAAACAGTAAAAAATCTAGAAACTTGTGGCTGGAGATCTTAAGAATGGTGCGCGGAGGTCTTATCCATGATTTAAAAAGAAAAATACATTGACGACGGTCGCAAGGCTCGACTCATTTGAGAATTAGAATGAATTCGATTTAAAAACAAAAGGAAATACCTTGACGATGGTCTCAGGGCTCGACTCATTTGATAAAACAGAATGAATTCGATTTAAAACAAAAGAAAATACCTCAATGATGGTCTAGGGGCTCGACTCATTTGATAAAACAGAATGAATTCGATTTAAAACAAAAGGAAATACCTCGATGATGGTCTCGGGGCTCGACTCATTTGATAAATTAGAATGAATTCAATTTAAAACAAAAGGAAATACCTCGACGATGGTCTCGGGGCTCGACTCATTTGATAAAACAGAATGAATTCGATTTAAAACAAAAGGAAATACCTCGATGATGGTCTCGGGGCTCGACTCATTTGATAAAACAGAATGAATTCGATTTAAAACAAAAGAAAATACCTCGACGATGGTCTCGGGGCTCGTCTCATTTGATAAAACAAAATGAATTCGACTTAAAACAAATCGAAATACTAAGGATGATCCTGGGTTTGATTCCTTTCAAAAAAATAAATTTAACTTAAAAATGAAAGGAACATACCTCGACGACGGTCTCGGGGCTCGACTCAATTGAGAAGCAGAACGAGTTCGATTTGGGGAAGCCAAAGTTTTCCTAATTCCTGCAGTGTTAGCTAAATGCAATAATGAGAATGACATGCTTTGCAAATGCTTGTATGTTTCCTAAGGATGAATGCAATCAAATGATTGTGTCATGATTTCTAATCCATTGTTTCTTTAAGGTTCACAGATTATCTGACTTCATGACGGGGTCTTCAATTGTTCACTGATGCCCTACTTAAGGAACCCTTTACTCAAGATAAATTGTCAAACAGTTCCAGTTTCTGACTTCGCTGAAATTTACAAATTTCTGACTTCATGACGGAGTCTCCAACACATTCACTGTTTTACTTTACTTGGTGAATTTTCCATCAGGATTAGTGGTTTCCAAACCTTTTCTAAGATTTAGATCTATTCCTTAGTAATACTTTTAAAATCCCTTTATTTAAGGATTTTTATGTTTACAAATCATCATTCAATTTAATAACAAACAAAATGCATCTTAAAAATGTATGAAAGATAGTATGAAACAAGCAAATGTCATAAAAGGGATAACAGAAATTTATTGCAACAAAATGTTTTAAAATGATAAAAGTGGACATCAAGAATATATGTAAAGTTATAGGTTGTAGATGCCCCGGATGCGGAATATCTTGGACCCCTCTTTTTTCAAACTATCTGAAATTTCTTTTGAACAAACAATTTACTTGGGTAATCCCTCGGCTTCTGTAGTTACGTCAGATTGAGTTGTTCCCCTTTTCTCTGATTTTCAAATACTTTTCCCCCTTTACACGGAGCATTGATTCAAACCTTAATCAGTACTTGAGCCGCCCTTTGTGGGTTTTCAGCTCAGGTGTCCCCCATTCGGTACTAAGTCGCCCTTTGCGGGTTTTTGGCTTAAACCTCTCCTTTTTTTCTTTTTTTTTTTTACCACGCATCTGAGAATTCTAAATGCTTCCAAGGTAAAAATGTCAATTTAAAAGATGGGATAAATTCTGAGACCAACCTTTCAAATTAAATATCCATGCTTGATCAAAATGGACTTTTAAAGCACGTAATGTAGGCCAAGGTTCGGGTTTAGAAGGAAAGGATAATATAGGCCCAAAATGTGTTTAAGGGTGATTGGATCAAGGATCATTTCCTGAAGAGAATTAATTCTTGAAACATTTGTCCCCTTTTTTTGGACTTTTTTTTTCAATCTGTTTTTTTTTCATTGCTGGCTTTCATTTTCCATTCTTTGATTTCACATTTTCCAATGGCTCTCTTTTTTTGCCATGATTTTGATTATTTTTCCTCGTATTTGCCCTCTAGTATAGAGGGTGATCCTTGATCAGGGTTCTACGAAAGAAATAATTCCTAAGGTTCAAAGGGGTGACTAGGGATAATTTCTTCTTAGTGAATGGAGTACGAAAGATGGCCATTCATCATATCAAGCATGAATATTCTCTTTGAAAAGCAATTCTCAGGGGAGGTAGATATATAGAATTTCTATTTTTACACTTGGAATCATTCGAATTCCCGTGTGCATTGCATCACACTTTTCTTTCTTTTTTCTTTTTTCTTTTTTTCTTTAAGCATAATACTTCTTCAATTCATCAGCATTCACGAGATTTCTGAAATCATCCCTGTCCATTCGAGTTAGAATCAATGCTCCTTCAGAAAAAGCTCTTTTTACTATATAGGGACCTTCCCAATTTGGGGCCCATTTTCCTCGCGGATCCTTCACTATAGGGAGAATTTTCTTCAGTACTAACTCGAAACTGTCTAAGATGAACCTTCTTGTTGTAGGCTCGAATCTTTTTTTGATACAATTGCCCATGACAAATTGACTTCAATCTTTTCTCCTCAATGAGATTCAGTTGTTCATAACCAGCTCTAACCCATTCTGCCTCTTCTAGGCCAAGCTCCATAAAAACACGAAGTGAAGGAATCTCAACATCAATAGGCAACACTGCTTCCATACCATATACCAAAGAAAATGACGTTGCCCTTGTAGATGTGCGAACCGAAGTTCGATACGCTTGAAGAGCAAAATGCAAGATCTCATGTCAATCCTTGCACACATCAGTCATCTTCTCGACAATCTTCTTGATATTTTTGTTGGCTGCTTCTACTGCCCCATTCATCTTCGGACGATAAGGTGCTGAATTTTGATGCGTGATCTTGAACTGAGTACACACTTCTCTCAGCATCTTATTATTCAGATTGAGAGCACTATCTGAAATAATTCTTGCTAGCAATCCATATCGGTATATGATTTCCTTCTTAACAAATCTGCATACCACCGACTTTGTCACATTCATATAAGAAGCAGCTTCCACCCACTTTGTGAAATAATCTATGGCCACCAGGATGAAACGATGTCCATTTGAAGCTTTCGGGGTATTAGGGCCATTCATATCCATTCCCCATATCGAGAATGGCCATGGTGCGATCATGACATGCAATGGCGATGGTGGCACATGGATCTTATCTGCATATATCTGGCATTTATGGCACTTCCGGGAATAACTGATACAATCTCCTTCCATTGTCAGCCAATAATACCCTGCCCTCATAATCTTCTTAGCAAGCATGTAACCATTGGCATGGGTGCCACATATCCCTTCATGGACTTCCTTTATGATTCTCCGAGCTCCAACAGACTCGACACATCTCAATAGGACTTGGTTTTTCCTTTTCTTGTAGAGAATATCGCTCTCTAGAACAAAACCCATTGCTAGCCTTCTCAGAGTCCTCTTGTCATTTTCTGTTGCCTGTTCTGGATACTGTTGACTCTTGATGTACTACAAGATGTCGTTATACCAAGAGAAGACCATTTGCTTCTTCTTCGATACTCAAACAGTGGGCAGGAGATTCATATATGCTCATCTTGATCGGCACAACTTCTGCCCCTTCATTCACTTTAAACATTGATGACAAAGTAGCCAGAGCATCTGCCATTCGATTTTTTTCTCGAGGGAAGTAATTGAAATTCACTTCTTCAAACTCCTCCAATAAACTCAGTATGAGTTCTCAGTATCGGATTAATTTTGTATCTTGGGTTTTCCATTCTCCGCGTAACTGGTATATCACTAGGGTTGAGTCCTCGAAAACCTCCATTTTTTATCTTTCTATCTACGGTAGCACGAAGGCCCGTTGTACATGCCTCATATTCTGCAGTATTGTTTATACAATCAAAATCCAATCTGGCAGTGAAGGGATAATAATCTTGTTTTGGGGATATGAGCATTGCACCGATTTCGTGCCCCATGGCATTAGATTCCCCATCAAAGTACATCTTCCATATTTTCTTCTTCAAGGGAGCCTCATCCGCTTACGAAACATATATCAAATCTTCATCTGGGAAATCAAAGTTCAACGACTCATAATCTTTCACTGCCCGACTTGCTAAAAATTCAGCCACTGCATTGCCCTTGATAGCTTTCTGACTCACATATACAATGTCGTATTCTGACAACAAAACCTACCATCTTGCCGTCCTCCCTAACAAAGAAGGTGCTTCCAACATGTACTTGATTGGATCTAGCTTGGCAATCAACCACGTCGTGTGGTACAGCATGTATTGTCTGAGCCTTCGAGCAGTCCAAGATAAGGCACAGCACAGCTTTTCTACCTATGTATTTCAACTCATAATCTGTGAACTTCTTGCTGATGTAGTAAACCGCCTGTTCTTTCTTTCCAGTCTCATCAAGCTGCCCCAAAACACAACCCATGGATCTCTCAAATACTGATAGATACAATATCATCAGTTTATCCAGAACCGGTGGCATTAATACTGGTGGGTTTGATAGATAATGCTTAACCTTTTCAAAAGCAATCTGACACCCTTCATCCCACTCTCCTGGATCACGTTTTCGAAGTAGCTTAAATATTGGATCACATTTATTGGTTAACTGAGAAATAAACCGAGCAATGTAATTCAATCTCCCCAGAAAACCTCTTACTTATTTTTGAGTACGAGGTGGTGGCAAATTCTGGATGGCCTTTACTTTATCCGGATCAATCTCAATTCTCTTTTTGCTGACAACAAAACTGAACAATTTCCCCGAAGTGACTCCAAAAGTGCATTTTTTGCGGGTTTAGGTTGTGTTGAAACTTTCTTAGTCTTTCAAAGAGTTGCCTAAGATTTGCAATATGCTCCTCTTCTCCTTGTGACTTTGCAATCATATAATCAACATAGACATCAATTCCCTTATGCATCATGTCATGAAACAAGGTCACCTGGCTCTCTGATATGTTGCCCCAGCATTCTTCAACCAAAACGGCATTACCTTGTAGCAGAATGTTCCCAACATTGTAACAAATGTGGTTTTCTCCATATTTTTTGGTGCCATCTTAATCTGATTATATCCCGAGAATCCATCCATGAAAGAAAACAAAGAACTCTTCGTCGTATTATCCACCAAAGTATCAATGTGATGCAAAGGAAAATTATCTTTGGGACTAGCATTGTTCAAATCTCGATAATCGACGCACATACACACCATGCCATCCTTCTTTGGTACTGGAACAATGTTTGCCACCTGATAACTCGTATAATTATATAGTTCTTAGTTATGTTTTATTATTGTTTTGTGTCAAATACGAGTTATTATTGCTTAGTCTAATTGTGTTTATGATATTTTATATTTTTATGTAATTTGGTGTTTTTCACGAGTTTCTTTGAGTGATTTCAGATTACTAGGTTAAATCAAGAATTAAGGGCAAATCCAATTCAGTTCTAGTTCCGACACCTTTTGCCATATCAGCTATATCTGGAGTTTCATTGAAGCATTAAGGCTGAAATTTTTACAGTGCATAGTTAAGAGGCATATCTATCTTTTTCAGGTTTTACACTTCTTGAAACGGAGTCGTTTTCCCTAGCGAAATCGACCATCAAGTTGGCTGATGTGCAACGATGTCTGTGCTGACCTGTTTTGGTATTTTGACCATATCTTCCGATCCACATGAGCAAATGATCTGATTCCAATGGCTATGGATCCGTAACTGATAGGGGTATATTTTTCTAGAAGACCATTTGATCAGATCGAGCTTCCAACATTGACAAAATCGACCATCAAGCTGGCTGATCAGATTGTCATACAATATGACGAAAATTGTTAGAAAAATGCACCCACCTATTATACCTACCTTTGAAATTTATAAAGCTTGTCTCTTGTCATTTAGCTCTCCAAAATGTGTATAAATAGAGGGCCTTGGAGGAGCATTAGAGGAGATTGGGAGGATATTAGCCATTGTAATAAAATTCTCTAAGTTTTCTTCTTCTTTCCTTTCTCTAGTTTTCTTTTTTTATTTACTTATGCTTCTTACATTTCTTTTCATTTTATTCATATCTAGTATGTGTTGCTAATCATATTGTTGAGGTGATGAGGTGAAGCTTTTGGTAAATGCTAAGGTTAGTCTCTTAAACATGAGCTAAAATGAATCATCATTTATAAACACTAGTATAGATAATATTTTCTTTTGGTTTAAAATCATACTTGCAAAGTAGGGATCTTGATTCATTATTGACAAGGAAAATGGTACAGTAAATGCTTGGTTTCATAACCTTGATTTGTTGTAGACATATACCTTGGCATAAGGAATGCTTGGACTCTTTTTATGAGTTTTGAGGACACCAAATGAACATAATATCATATGCTATGGACGTTGGACAATTTGGACTGAATTGCTAAACCTTCCGATTGAAACCTCCTTTATGTGTGGATTTCAATTGTGTAATAAAACAAGATTAATCTTAGCATAACACCAAGAGTGGATTCTCTAACCTCAACATCTTTTCTTATTGTTTTTTATATCTTGTTTAATTTCTTTTATATTTTGTTTATTTTGTTCTCTAATATCTTGTTTATCTTATTTTGTTGTTGATTCCCTAATATCTTGTTTACTTTCTTTGTCTTATATATTTATAAACTTATACTTACTAATACGCTTCCCTGTGGTTCGACCTCGGACACCCGAGAATTTACTACTTGAACATAACCTGCACTTGGGTTTACAACTCTTAATTGAGTCTCCATCAAGTTTTTGGCGCCGTTGCCGGGGAGGCAATACTAAGTATATAAGTTTATAAGTATATTTATTTTTATTGGCTGGTTATACCGCCTAATTTTCTATATATTTATATTTATATTGTATATTAACTTTGTTTTATTTTTATTGGCTGGTTATACCGCCTAATCTGTATATTAACTTTGTTTTATGCTTGTTTGGCGACGTGATTTTAGATCTCGTCGTTTAGTTAGATTTTATTGTGAAACTTTTTCAGGTAATCTTTCTAATACAACTCCTACCATGGCTGACAATGAAAGTGTTCATGCTGAAGATGAGAACAGACAAGTACGCACCATGCGTGACTACTTGCAACCAACTCGAAGCTCATCACCCTCTTGTTTTATTTTTCCTCTCAATGCAAACAACTTTCGTTTTAAACCAGGTATGATAGCTTTGCTTCCAAATTTCCATGGGTTAGAATCGGAAAGTGCTTACTCGTTTCTAAAAGACTTCGAGGATGTATGTGTCACCTTTAATGACCAACAATGTACAAATGAAATTGTCAAGCTAAAATTATTTCCTTTTTCTTTAAAAGATAAAGCAAAAATTTGGCTTCATAATTTAAAACCAAGGTCAATTGGCACATGGCAAGAATTACAAACTGAGTTTCTAAAGAAATTTTTCCCAGCACATAAAACTACTGCTTTGAAAAGACAGATTCAAAATTTCAATCAAAATCAAAATGAAGCATTTTTTCAGTGCTGGGAGCGTTTTAAAGATTTGTTAAGTTCTTGTCCACATCATGGTTTTGAAAAATGGCGTCTTATTAGTTTCTTTTATGAAAGTTTAACTCCCGAAACTAAACAATTTGTTGAAACAATGTGTAACGGTGAGTTTCTAGAAAAAGAACCTGAAGAAGCCTTTGACTACCTAGACCATTTGGCAGATAACTCTCAAGCCTGGCACACAGATAATTCCTTTGAAAGTTCCACTAGATCTAATCTTGTTTCTAACAAAGGTAAATATCATTTTAGTCAAGAAGATGAGATAAAAGCTAAAGTAGCTAATTTGGGTAGAAAGATTGAAGCCATGGAACTTAGAGAAGTAAAAGAAGTCAAAACGGTTAAAAATGAAGAAAGTTGTGGAATTTGTGAAATCATGGGACACCCCACTTCTGAATGTCCAAACATTCCCATTCTTAAAGAAGCGTTGCATGATCAAGTAAATTCCATAAACACATTTAAAAAGCCTTTTCCTTCTCCTTACTCTGAAACGTATAACCCTGAATGGAGAAATCATCCCAACTTCAGTTGGCGGAATAATAATCATGTTCAGGTACCACAATCTCAAAAGCCGGGCAACACTTTTTCCTATCAACCTTCACGTGTACAAACCTTGGAAGAGACATTGCAAGCATTCATGCAAACACAAGCAAATGTGAATAACCAAACTTCACAGGACATCAATGAGATCAAAAACACCTTGTCCACATTGACAGCTTCATTACGCACTCAAGAAAAAGGTAAGTTTCCTGCTCAACCTCAACCTAACCCTTCTACTCAATGTCTTGTTTCTTGCTCCAATGAAACTCAACAGGAAAATGCCAGTTCTATCACAACTCTTCGAAGTGGAAAGGCAATTGACAAAAACATTCCATCAAAAGACCAAGATCCTCCTTCCCCTCCGAAAAGTAATGGTAAGGATGATGGTAAGTCTGAACTTCTTGAAAATTTGGACAAAGAAAAAGGTATGCATCCTGCTCCTTTTCCTCAAAGGTTGCAAACAATAAAGAATTTGAATCAAAATGCAGAAATTTATGAACTTTTCAAACAAGTTAAGATTAACATTCCTTTATTGGATGCAATCAAACAAGTTCCATCTTATGCTAAATTTTTGAAGGACATGTGCACAGTTAAAAGGAAACATAATGTACAAAAGAAAGCATTTATGACGGAAAGTGTGAGCTCAATCATTCAGCACCTTACTCCACCAAAATTCAAAGATCCTGGATGTCCAACAATCTCATGCATCATTGGAAACACTAGAATAGAACGTGCATTGCTTGATCTTGGTGCTAGTGTTAATCTTTTGCCTTTTTCTGTTTATCAACAGTTAGGTTTAGGTGAACTCAAGGAAACACCTGTTACACTTCAACTAGCTGATCGTTTTGTAAAAATTCCTCGAGGGATAGTTGAAGATGTTTTGGTTCAAATTGATAATTTTTACTTCCCTGTTGATTTTATTGTTTTGGACACATATCCTGTTTCAAATCCAAATGTTCAAATTCCTGTTATATTAGGCCGTCCATTTCTTGCAACTTCTAATGCTCTGATAAATTGCAGGAATGGTATTTTGAACATTTCTTTTGGAAATATGACTTTAGAATTAAATGTGTTCAACATTTGCAAGCAACCTGGTGATGATTCAGAAGTACATGAAGTGGATTTCATTGAAGAACTTGTTCATGAACATCTCACCACTACCACATTCCATGATCCTTTAGAAGCTTATTTAATTGAATGTGAGTTTGATAATGCTTCAGAAATTTCACACACTGATTCTTTGTTAAATTCTTTTCAGGATAAGCATCGTTGGAAACAAAAGTTTGAGGAACTCCCATCACTCACAAATGTCACTGTACCATCAACTATTGAACCGCCCAAGCTGGATTTAAAACCATTGCCATCCGAGCTAATATATTCCTTTTTGGGAAAAATTCCTTCTCAATGGAGCCCCCAAGATAAAAGAAAGTTTCTGAATGAGGTAAAGAAGTTCTACTGGGATGACCCTTACTTGTTCAAATATTGTCCTGATCAAATTTTTCGAAGATGCATTCCCGACAATGAGGTAAGTAGTGTAATTAAGTTTTGTCATTCCGAGGCATGTGGTGGTCTTTTTTCATCAAAGAAAACTGCTGCAAAAATTTTACAGTGTGGATTTTACTGGCCAACTTTATTCAAAGATGCATATGAGAATTCTAAAATTCATAAAGAAAGAACTAAAGCCTTTCATGACAAGTTAATTTCAAGAAAAACATTTGATGTTGGGCAAAAAGTTCTACTTTATAATTCTAGACTTCACATATTTCCTGGTAAGTTGAGATCAAGATGGACTGGCCCATTTGTGGTTAAGCATGTGTATCATTATAAAGCAGTTGACATTGAGAATCCTCAAAATGGTAACGTATTCAAGGTAAATGGACAAAGACTCAAACTCTTTTTGGAAAATCATGTTACTCAAGAAGAGGTTGTTTTTCTTTCTGATCCTTGTTTTGAAAATAACTAGATGTAAATATAATTTTTACTAACTTCCAAAAAAAAAAAATACATTTTTTTAACCCCGGTTAAATGGCGGATAACGGTACTCCGTGATTATTTAAGTCGGTTCCATCAGCTACCCACAAAACTGATATTGTATATAAATTTCTCTTTCAATTTCTCTTTCATTTTTTTTTTCAGGATGGATGATATTCTCAAAAGATTGCAGAAACGATTCCCTCCTTTTCCTCGAAATATTTTACTGAAGCTTTACCAAGTTCGATTTGAAAGATTAAGAATGCTTATGCACAAAGGGATTCCTGAAGACATACGTTGGATAATTGAAGCCAAGGTACGTGAAGATGAATATCTTCCTGTTTTGCATTTACCAGGTACAGGTAGAAGCACTTTTGCAAAGAAGCGACGAGCAAAGCGCATGAGTTCAAATTGCCACAAATGTGCACGATGGACGTGTAACGGTAAATGTCGTTCTATTGGGATTCCGTCCTCTAATCGAGATGATAAAATTGAATTCACTAAGGATGGACTGAGTAAGGAGAATTTGGGTAATATCCAACTTTCTCTTGAGACGCATCCTAGTGGAGACGTACAAAGAGAAATTCTTGATTTATGGCCGCAATTCCAAAGGGAATAGCAACATCTTGGGAATCTGATGTTAAAAGACCCTGTTTGCCAGCTTGTAAGAAAACTGGATGGGAAGCATATCCTCGACTCATAGAAGGTGTTTAAGCCGTTTCTGGACGTAAAACCAGAGGAAGATGTGAGCCACAATCACAACTACAATAAATGACTTCTCAACTTTTGGTTTGATTTGCAATAACTTCATTTCGGTTTAATTTACGTGTTCTTAGATTTTTGTAATTATTCTCGTTTTTTTTTTTTTTTTGCATTGGTCTTTTACGGTTGATTTTTCTTCTCTTTTTGATTTTCTTCCTGAAATCACGCAAAAATCTTTTGTTAGGTTAACATTTTCTTCTGACAGGTCAAATACACTTTCGGCGACATTATTACTCTTGTCTGATTCACTACTCAGTCCTCTATATATTACACCATGTACTCATTCTCTTTCAGGCACTCGAAAAAAAAATGGAAAGTACTTTGTCCCAGCGCATTGAAAAAATTTTTGTCTTTGGAGGTGCTTATCCAGGGAAAAATAACATATTCGCTGATGAAGCCATAAGAGTTGGAGTAATACTTTCCCAACAAAAGATCCATTTGATTTATGGAGGCGGTAGTACGGTTTTAATGGGAGCAGTCGCTACATCAGCACACGCCGGAGGAAGTCCAGTTCTAGGAATCGTGCCAAAACTATTCACAGGTTTTTGTGGACCTACCGTGGGTAAGGAAATACAAGTCTGGAGTATCCCTGAACGGATAACAATCATGTACCATTCTGCCGATGCATTCATTGCTTTACCAGGAGGTCTGGGTACATTGGAAGAAATAGCTTGCGTGGCTTCTTGGTCATCTTTGGTCACAAATAAGAAACCCATTGGTTTACTTAATATTAATGGTTATTTTAGTAATTTGCTTTCATATTTAGATAATGCTGTGGAAAATGGATTCATGTTTTCAGAGGCAAGGAGAACCATAATTTCTGCTACAACCATTGAAGATTTACTCAAAAAGCTCCAAGCTTATGAGTATTTACCTGCTATGGTTGTTTCGCAAACGCTCGGAAAAAGAAAAAGAGATATGGACGAGCAAGGAGTGGATTGCACTCTGTCTTTGTGACATTATCTAACATTTTGTTTGTTGTGTCTCAGTTATAATAAGTGGTTAGCAACCTCTGCAGGTAATATCTCCTAAATTCTACCTTTAGTAGGGGGTAAGGGACATATTTTGCTAATTTAAAAAAAAAAAAAAAAAAAAAAAATTGATGTGTTTTAAGCCATTTAGAAGTATTCATTCTGGATAAGGTCTGAGTAAGGGAAACTTGAGACATACCTTGTCAGTTTGATTTCTTCTTTCAAAAAAAAAAAAAAGTTTGTTGTGTTTTAAGCAATTTAGAAGTATTCATTCTGAACAAGGTCTGAGTAAGGGAGACTTGAGACATACCTTGTCAGTTTGATTTTAATCTTTTTATGTTTACTTGTTAATTTTTGTTAAGTATTTTAGGATTATTTAGGTTGCATGGGTTTGTTTTGTTTTGAGTCTTAGTTATTCCTATTCTTATGTTATTAGTTCTTTTCTCTTACACATGATTCTTTCATTTGGGTTAATAGACTTACATTGAGGACAATGTAAGAATTAAGTGTGGGGGGAACGATTTAGGATTTCTTTTATTTTTGTCTACTATTTTTTTTATGAGTCTTTATTATTATTATTATTATTATTTTTAATGTGTTCTAGTTCCTTTTTAATACAATGATGAGATATGAATTGTATAAGTCTAAAACAGATTTATTAGTGAGAAGATTTTCATGAGAATTGAGCTTGATGTCAACCTTTTTATGAGCCAATGTTAATATGATATGTTGATTGAGAAAGAAGCATGTTTAGACTTAATCTGACTTGTATAATCATCCTTGTGAGTTTTTGAGCCTATAACGATTGATGCATTATACAAATCAATCTAATTTCTTTCTTGAGTGCTCTTATGATTACATGATTCTCTAGAACTTGTTTTAAACCGTTTGAGACTATATTGATACATGTGACAACATGAATATGATAGAGGCATTAGGATTATAACCAGAGCCAAACAACCATCCATTATTAATGTTCTAAGAGAACATCCCCACTAGTGAGCCAATTTGAGCCTACATTAAATATGCTATTTTATTGGTAACCAGAACTTACACCTAGCCTAAATATACTTATATCCTTACCCTTGTTCTAAAGATGGATTATATATTTTGAGACATATTGCAAAAACAAGGGATACTTTTTGAAAATTTGGGTTAGAACGAAAGATAAGTGTGGGGGAGGAGAGAGGCAAAAGTCAAGAGAAAAAGAAAGGGATCATTGTCAAATACAATCCCATATTAAAAAAAAAAAAAATTCTTCTCTTGAACTTCTAGTTAAAGTAAAGAAAAAGATGTTACAAAGTTGGTTAGAATGAAGCAAAGGCTCAACATGAATATTTAGCCTATGTTATTATGTGCTTTATAAGAGTTTTGAGAAATTTATTTGTATGATCTTATTATGTCTCTAAACTCTATGAACTCTTTGGAACCTTTGTGATATGTTTATCCTTTTGTTCTTTAACCACATTATAACCCTTTGGCCCCATTACAACCTTGAAAAAAGACCTCTTGATTTATGAAGTTGTATGATCTAAATAGTGGAGAATAGGTGGACAAGCAAGCATATGGTAGAACTATTTTCATGAGATTGATTGAGTGTAAACACTTTACCACTACTTTAAAGAGTGGAAATCATGAGAGTATAGTGAGAAGTTGAGATTAAGTTGAATATGCACTATTTTGATTGAAATATGTTATGTTAATATTGGCTTAACTCATTTATTTACATTCAAGCATAAATGTTTTGTGAAATTCTTTGAGCTATTGATTAGTTTATAAGACTTGTTCAAAGCTATTCTCTAATTTATATTGAAAGGATTAGGAGTAAATATTTTTAGTATATGTAGTTTACTTATATTTTAGTTTTTCAATGTTTGTGGGTATCGTTCTAGCAAACCCTCACGAGACTAAACTCGTCCACTAGGGACACCTAGGGGTTTAAAGGCTTGTGTCACATGCTAAGTGCCACCGTGATTTCCAACGAAAATGGATTAGATTAGATTTTCTTATTTTATTTTTATTGAGTCGTTGCTAGGGACTAGCAACAATCTAAGTGTGGGGGTGTGATAACTCGTATAATTATATAGTTCTTAGTTATGTTTTATTATTGTTTTGTGTCAAATACGAGTTATTATTGCTTAGTCTAATTGTGTTTATGATATTTTATATTTTTATGTAATTTGGTGTTTTTCACGAGTTTCTTTGAGTGATTTCAGATTACTAGGTTAAATCAAGAAATAAGGGCAAATCCAATTCAGTTCCAGTTCCGACACCTTTTGCCATATCAGCTATATCTGGAGTTTCACTGAAGCATTAAGGCTGAAATTTTACAGTGCATAGTTAAGAGGCATATCTATCTTTTTCATGTTTTACACTTCTTGAAACAGAGTCGTTTTCCCTAGCGAAATCGACCATCAAGTTGGCTGATGTGCAATGACGTCTGTGCTGACCTGTTTTGGTATTTTGACCATATCTTCCGATCCACATGAGCCAATGATCTGATTTCAACGGCTATGGATCCGTAACTGATAGGGGTATATTTTTCTAGAAGTCCATTTGATCAGATCGAGCCTCCAACATTGACAAAATCGACCATCAAGCTGGCTGATCAGAATTGTCATACAATATGACGAAAATTGTTAGAAAAATGCACCCACCTATTATACCTACCTTTGAAATTTATAAAGCTTGTCTCTTGTCATTTAGCTCTCCAAAATGTGTATAAATAGAGGGCCTTGGATGAGCATTAAAGGCACATTGGTAGGATATTAGCCATTGTAATAAAATTCTCTAAGTTTTCTTCTTCTTTCCTTTCTCTAGTTTTCTTTTTCTTTATTTACTTATGCTTCTTACATTTCTTTTTATTTTATTCATATCTAGTATGTATTGCTAATCATATTGTTGAGGTGATGAAGTGAAGCTTTTGGTAAATGCTAAGGTTAGTCTCTTAAACATGAGCTAAAATGAATCATCATTTATAAACACTAGTATAGATAATATTTTCTTTTGGTTTAAAATCATACTTGCAAAGTAGGGATCTTGATTCATTATTGACAAGGAAAATGGCACAGTAAATGCTTGGTTTCATAACCTTGATTTGTTGTAGACATATACCTTGGCATAAGGAATGCTTGGACTCTTTTTATGAGTTTTGAGGACACCAAATGAACATAATATCATATGCTATGGACGTTGGACAATTTGGACTGAATTGCTAAACCTTCCGATTGAAACCTCCTTTATGTGTGGATTTCAATTGTGTAATAAAACAAGATTAATCTTAGCATAACACCAAGAGTGAGTTCTCTAACCTCAACATCTTTTCTTATTGTTTTTTATATCTTGTTTAATTTCTTTTATATTTTGTTTATTTTGTTCTCTAATATCTTGTTTATCTTATTTTGTTGTTGATTCCCTAATATCTTGTTTACTTTCTTTGTCTTATATATTTATAAACTTATACTTACTAATACGCTTCCCTGTGGTTCGACCTCGGACACCCGAGAATTTATTACTTGAACATAACCTGCACTTGGGTTTACAACTCTTAATTGAGTCTCCATCACCACCCATTCCGGATATTTTGCCACCTCTAAGAATCCAGCATCAAACTGTCTTTTCACCTCCTCATTTACCTTTAACAGCATGTCCGGCCTCATTTTTCTCAACTTTTGCTGAATTGGCTTGCACTCTGGCCTTAAAAGGAGCTTATGTACCACAATATCTGGATCCAAACCCGGCATGTCTTGGTATGACCATGCAAATACATCTACATATTCTCGGAGCAAGGCTATCAATTCACCCTTTATTGATGACGACAATGTATTCCCAATTTTAACCTCTTTTATCTCCTCACTACTTCAAAAATTTAACAATTCTAATAGCTCCTCATGAGAAAGTACTTGTTTCTCTTCTTGTTCTAT
Organism: Fremontodendron californicum; assembly: GCA_030761205.1. Classification (NCBI taxonomy): domain Eukaryota; kingdom Viridiplantae; phylum Streptophyta; class Magnoliopsida; order Malvales; family Malvaceae; genus Fremontodendron; species Fremontodendron californicum. Next base: position 9,684,697 of record JAULJL010000026.1, read on the forward strand.
TTTTCTTAATAAGTCCAGAGGTAGACCATAATCCTCAATATCTTCGTGGCCTCAAAATCACCAGTGCAAATGGGTCTCTCAAAATCAATTTCAGAATTACTGACAGGAAGGTCCTTATATTCCGTATCCGTACACCTGTAAATAGGTGGAGAAGAAACAATTTAGGCAAACATATATACAATGAAAGCAAAATAAATAGCATAAATGAAAGAATATGGACACATTAATATGGAGGAAATGCATCGTGTTTGTTATTTATTGAATGAAAACTTTTAGACAAAAGCCCATTACAAAAGAAATTCTTAATATCTTCGGGCAAAGATATTTAAGGTTTGTTTAAAAGCATTACGTTGGAATAGACCTAAAGACTATGGGCAGCTCGGTCGCACTCCAATTGGTCAGTCTATATCCTGGTGGACAAGGTCGCACCATCCAGTTAGCATTCTCACATTCAATTCTTTCCTTCCTGGTCATGCAGATCTCCATACCATGTATCTGCTCACTTATTCACCTGGAATCTCTCGAAGGCTTGCTCAATCATTATAAGTACACCATCTGAATCCTTTTCTCCAAACAGAAAACTGGCCGAGCGAAAGTTGTGAAGGATTGGTGGGAATGTCATAGGCTCCCACTCAATATCTATACCCGCGAGATGGGCCATCCTCCTTTGTCGGTTCTTTTCGATTTGTTTCCTCTTCTCATGGGCCTTCGAAAGATATCCTAAGCCAAACCGGTCCTTCTTTCCCACTATTTCAATTGCCCAGGCCATCCCCAGAAGATACTTTCATTGACCTTTGCCAGCCCTGCAGCCCTTTCCTACGGTAGTCCTCACTCCCAATCTTGTATTCTTGGACCATTTCGGTTTTGGAATTTTTCTTCCCTCAGCGACGAATATTGCATTCACAAACTCCAAGGATCGGAAAAAGCATTCCACAGCCTCCTCATTCGGCTCAATGTAAGGGGAAACAGTAGATGCAGAGGCTATGATGTCCTCTCTCCCGATACAGTGATCAAACGTCCCTCCATAACAAATTTCAACTTTTGGTGGAGAGATGAGGGTACAGCCCCTGCTAAATGTATCCAAGGCCTTCCCAACAAGCAATTGTAGGACATGGTAATATCCATGACTTTGAAATTGACCTTATAAGTGCAAGGACCTATCTCCATTGGGACCTCGATAGTTCCCATTACCTCCCGTCTGGTTCCATCAAAAGCAACATTTAAGAAATATCAACTAGCAATTTGGACAAGGTTGCCAAGGGTAGCACATTTAATGAAGAACCGTTATCCAAAAGGACCCTCGATAATATGTGCCCTTTGCAGGTGGTTGTTATGTGAAGAGCTTTAGTTGATCCGATACCATTGGGTGGTATTTCATCATAATTGAAATAGATATGATCGTCTGTTGCAATGTTTCCCACTAGCCTATCTAGTTTTTCCACCGATATGTTGTTGGCAACATATACCTGATTCAAAACTCTCAACAAGGCATTTCGGTGTGGCTTTGAATTCAGTAGCAAAGATAGGATTGAAATTCTTGTTGGCTGATGCTGCACTTGCTCAACCACACTATACTCACTATGCTTTATGAACTTTAAAAGCTCGCAAGCTTTTTTTTCGTTCACAGGCTCTTTTATCTTGTTAACCGGGGCTGACCCCCTCTATACTTCTTTTGACGAATCCATCTCAATATGGATTGGTTCAGCTATCTTCTTCCCTTTATCCATCCTTCCTCGTTGATCCCTGTTCAACAACCTCAAGGGCATAACACCTTCCACATTGTATTAAGTGCCCTACACCTATGATATCTTGCTGACTCGAAGACCCTAGCATAACCATGCTGCAGTCATACTTCCACGGTGCAGCTGTGTTTTCCTTGTATGAGAAGAAAGAAGGCAAATCTATGATTAACTTAGGCGTAATTTTCTCAATAACTGGCATAACTTTCTCTTATGGTTCATCGTAATAGATAATCAAAGGTCTCCATATTCTGTAGCCAGCTGCATTTTCAATAACCTGTACTTCCTCCTCTATTTCTTCGTAAAACTAGGCCTCCCCCTCATCCATCATCTTTTGGACTTTATCCAGAAAGTCCCTGCAGTCCTGTATGATATGACCTCTACATTTATGGAACGAACATCAATTCTGCACCCTCTTTGCAACCATTTTAAACTGTCTGCATCCCCCACCATTCTTGCCTTAACCATCTCGACCCATACTGTTAACATTGAAGTCTTAACTTTTTTACCCTTCTGACTTCCCCTGTCCATACTGCATTTACCCGATTCTCAGCATGATCGGGCAATGGATTTCCTGCTACATTCAGCCTATTCCTTGTCCCGAACTTCACAACCTCAGTGTTGATCAGGCTTTGGAATTTCTTTTTAAATGCCAGGAAATCTTCAGTCGAATGTCCTTGAGTTCCTGCATGATACGCGTAGTTGGTATTTGCATTGTACCACCTTGGATATGGCGGTGTCAGAGGTTTGAGGTATACGGGTGCAACAGTTAGGGATATAGCTCACCATAGGTGGTAGGAATATGATCAAACTGGGGTTTTTGATCGTTCCTTGGTGAATGTTGGTCATTGCGCGTGGGACCTTGAGTATTTGGGATAGTGTTTCAGGGAAGGGTTATCTGTGGGGATATACCAGTTAGAAACGATTGTTGTGGTATATTGTTATAAGGGAATGGATTTTGGGTAAGGTGGTTCACATTGGGGTAGTAAAGATTATACTCAGGTAAGGTGTTTATAGGAGGTTCACAAGATGTAGTAGGAGTATAGGGCCTTGGTGGTGTATATGGTGTGGGAGGTGTATATGGATATTGGTTGATACTAACTGCGTGGGTTTCCTCTTTCTTCCTAGCAGGGAATACCTTCTTCAAGAGTAGCAGACCCACCCCCTTCTATTTTCCCATTCTTAATGGCAGACTCTATCATGTCCCCGGATATCACCATGTCTGCAAAGTCCTTGATGGCACTCCCCACCAATTTATCATAATAGGGTGCTTTCAAGGTATTGATGAAAAGCACTGTAGTTTCTTTACTAGTTAAAGGGGGTTGCACTTGTGTAGCCAGATCCTCCACCTTTGCGAGTATTCCTTGAAACTCTCAGTAGTCTTCTTTTCCATGTTCTGTAGTGACAGCCTATCAGGTACCATATCAGATACATGCTTATAATACTCCATGAAAGCCCTGGCTAAATCCGTCCATGAACAAATCTTGGTACGACTCAGTTGATTGTACCATCGAGTTACAGACCCTATGAAGCTATCTTGGAAACAATGGATAAGTAGTTTTTCATTATCATCGTGCCCCGTCATTCTTCTGCAGTACATGGTCAGATGTGCTGATGGGTTGGTAGTCCTATTATATTTCTCAAAGTCTGGTACTTTGAACTTTGGGGGAATTACCAGATCGTGTACTAAACTCATCTCTTTGGCATCCAGACTGCCAAATAACTCCGCCCTTCAACGGCCTTCAGCCTCTCCTCCAGCAGTTGATATTTTTTCTGGGATTCTATCATTTCAACCCTCTTCAGCTCAGTCATCTTTGCCTTTTCCTTTTTAGCTAGTTCCTCAAAGTTCGGAACATTAACATCCATTGGGTCAGCTCCAATATTACCTTTTTCGAGAACATAGTTCTGTGCCTCAGAAGCTCGCTAGATATAAACATTGGAGGCTGCCCCAATTGGAAGCTCTTGGCCCTTTTGCTTTATGTTTTCAAGTTGATCCTCTTCATTTACCACCCTTTTCTCGGTGACCGAATTCTTCCCCGACCCTTTTTGTTTCATCATGGCACTCATCATTTCCATGAATTTAGTCATATATTCTCGTGACTCTTCCTGAGACTTAGCCAACTGTTCTTGCAGTTCCCTTTGATTTCTTTCTATTCTTTCAATTCTAGCAAGTTGATCATTCTCCATAGCTCTAGCTTGAGATCGAGTATTGTAAGGGTGTCAAAAATTCGATTCTTTCTGAGTGCAACCAATTGTATCTTTAGTTTTGAAAACCATGAATTAGAAATCATTGACACATCCTTTTTTATGTTTTATTAAAAATGGATGAATGACTAAATGCGAATGAATAAATAAATGACCAAGTATAAAAATATGAAAGAGTAAATGAATGAACAAATAAAATGAATAAATAAATGACTAAGTATATGAATATGAATGAAATAAATGAATGAATAATTATAACTGTGAATAAATGTATGAATGAACGAACAAAATATATAAAGGGCAAAATAAATGAATAATAAAGATAGTATGCATTTGAAAGTATTGGCCCCGGGATAATTCCAACCAAACGTTCTTTCATTGATTTCCTGGAACAAAATACATCAAAGATAGAATAAAAGATCACTGCCTAAGATAAGTCCATAATTTGCCTTTCAAAGTGTTGTTACAAAATATTAGTCCTATATTAACTCCCTCTGATCTTGGACTTTCTTTCACAGTCTCCTTTTGATTGCCTTGCTTTTCAATCTGACCCCTACTTGTTCACGGCCCATTGACATGTCAGCAGAAGCATCACTGTGTAAGATTTCCTTAGCTTGCTTCTCTAGTTGATTGGCTCGGGCTTCCTCATGTTTCGCTCTCTCTTTCCAATAGTTATTCTCCTTCTTGAGGTTTTTGACCTCTTGCTCCCATTCCTCGAAAATCTTGAGTGTCCCTTCAAATCTGAGCTCGAAGCGGTACCTTTTGTTTTCCAAGTGCAAATCCCTGAGATCTCCCTTGACAGTGTCCCTTTCTCTCTTGATCTTTTCCTTTTTTCTTTCTCGAGCTGATTCCCTATTTTTCATGTCCTCAAGCTCTTCTTGCAATCGGGGAATCTCCTTGCTCATCTGGGCCTTTTCTTCTTCGAATTCTTCCCTTGCGATTTCTAACTCTGATGGCACTTCCCTCGGTGGCGAATTCATGAACTGGACCTCTTCCCCATCCGATGTCAATAGCCTATCATTAACCCTTAATTCCCTCCATATCAGTAATCAGGTGTGAAGATGTCGGCATATCTGGCCACTTTTATCTGGTGAGTTTTCTTCCATGCTTCAATCACTGCCCGCACCTTTCCAGAATACCCATCCTCTACATAAGTGAACTCTGATGATCCTAGCTTATGAGTCACGGGTGTGAATTGTCGAGACTCAACCTGTTTTTGCACCAACAGAGGTGCATAACTCATAGACCCCCAAATTTCGAGAAGTGGAATTCCCGGGTTGTCCCTACATTTATACATAATCGGCATAGGAACCATCCATGGGACTCTCCAAGTTACCATCTCCCCTTTTAGATTCTGGAACATGCTGACCCATTTTTCTTCATCTTCGTCTTTAGTCCAATCATTTCGAAGGAATTCCCTAATCGAAACTGAAGACTTCATGTACGGTTTGAAGGAAACCTCTTCTGTCTTCCAAAAGTGACTTTGAATCCAAATATAAAGGAGTTGTACACACCCCTTGATTCTCCCTTGTCCTTCCCTTTTTACAAAAATTCAAAGATCGGATAGTTTCAACTATGATGGCGGGAGATGGGTTGATCTTCTGTTCCAACTTTTCAAAGAAATCAAAAACAGCTATATCCACATGACCCAATATCTTTGGGAATATGATTAATCCGTATATGGCTAGAGCGAAGATGTCCCTAGATTTTTCTTTATCGGAATAACCCAATATCAATTGTCGAAGAGTTTCCAACGGAATGCATCCATTTTTCTGCTTTGTATCCACATGACTTTCAACCCATGTTGTATCCATTCCTGTGATCTTAGTCACTTTCCTCTTAAAACCTGAAGGTTTCACTTCCTTCAAACATACCCGATCAGGATTAGGACATTCAATATGTAACAGTGCTGAGTATTCTTCAATAAGTGGGGTCATATCCTCCTTGTTAAAAGTAAAACATCTATAAGCAGGATTCCAAAACTGTACCATAGCCTGAATCAACCCACTATTGACCCTAATCGGAATTAAGAGTGCTATATCTCCATATTTCTAAGTGAAGGCTTCTTTCTCTGATACATTCCACTGATTCCAAATATCGGCTAACCCTCGGAGGTTATTCTGTCTAAAATCCACTTTGACCCTTTCCGGCAATACTGACACATAATTTTTCTTTAGGCAATCACCATCCTCCCTCTGATCTTTTTTCGACCGTGCCCTAACTACTACATGATCTTCTATCACTGAAATAACCTGACACTCCATGAAAGTCCTTTGGGTTGATGACTATCCTGAGGCCAATAAACTTCAAGTGTATGATGGTGTCTATGATGCATGTCAAAGAAAAGAAAACAAAAAGAAATAGATTAGTAAAGAAATGAATTCACAAATATAACATAAATAACAACATGCTTTTAAAAAAAATGTCCTGAAGATTTGAACAGAGGCCTTTGGGACAAAATAATAAATTTATTATGAGCAATATGATGTTCGTTCATCATCACCCAATTTGTAAAATCTAACATATAGAAATATGGTAAAAGGTTGGAAATGTTCCTCCATGTGTTCTTAAACTTCGGGTATCTAACAGAAATCTGGCATGGCTTCGCCTAGGTTCACTATATGAAGGTGAATCCGTTCTAAGGCCCCGAATTGTTCCTCACTGTCGCCTGCGAAGGCTAGTAAGGCACCCCGATAAAAGCGGGTCCAATTCGTTAGAGTATATTTTTCTATGCCCGTACGGAGGATCATCACGAAGGCATTAGGTACTTTATACTCCGAAAGTGTTTCACTAGCCTATACTGAGGATCATCACGAAGGCGTAGTTACTTTACTCCCACTTAAAAGGACGGAACCCGGGTAGAGGGTTCATGTTATGCAAATGCAAATGTAGTGTGTGTGGAGGAACAAAACAAACTTATCACCACCTATTCTACACCCCTTATTCTAAATACCCCACTAAAATCAAACAATGTAAAGCATCAATCAAGCAAACATATAAATATATGCAACAAAATAACCAGAGAACAAATAATAATGTGCATGCACATGACAAACGAACATATTTAAAACATTTTATTATTTTCAAAATTCTCTTTATTATTTAAAAAAAAAGATAGGAATTAAAATTAAATACCAATTAAACCAACAAAATCGAGACTTTGATAACACACGACTAATTCTAGGCCGGACTCTCTAATGTCCCTAGTGGAGTCGCCAAGCTGTCGCAACCTAAAAAAATAACAACAAGTCTTATCGCAAGACTTTATTATTCGTTAGGCTTGACATAATAAACCTAGGAAAATTCGACTTCATTCCTCTTGAAATAAAATTAGGGTTTGAAAACAACCTCGAAAAAAGTCATGGAGTTGCCACCAATCTTTTTTGGCTAGGTGTGACGGCCACCTATTAAAATCGGTTTTATAAAACATTTTAAAATTAATTAAAACATTTTTAAAAGCAAATTTCAAGTTTTTGTTATAAACCAGAGAAAATGGAAGAATCGGGTTCGAGACTCGGTTACGTGTGGGGAAAGGTTAGCACCCCCACAACGCCCGTATAAAACGATACCTTATTAATCATGTGTTATCTCAAGTCTCGGTAAAAAGTCGATTTTTAATTTAGTATTTCAAGTTTATTCCCAATTTAAAGAAAAATAACTCCATTTTTAATTGAAAATGATCCGAAATTTATTAATTCAAAATTTTCCTATATTCCTCGACAAAATCGGCAAAATATAGAAATTTTTATTTATTTGGAAAACTTTCCGAATCATTCTCGTTTTTTTGAAAGAAAGATATTCCTTTATTAATGATAATTGATGATATTCCCTCCAGCAAACCCGGTAGAAAACTCATGAATTATTTTAACTCGAGAATATCTTTATTTTTTATTGAAAATCATTATCTTTTTTTAAAAAAAAAACATTTAAAAAATAAATATGAACAAGTGTGACATAAACAAAATGACATAGCTAAGTCTAGATAATATAATGCAACCTAAATATTATGGCATAATTCAAATGGCATAGCATATTCTAAATGAATTGAAATGATTTAAATAACCTAATATTCTAAATGAAATGAAATATTCTAAATGAAATGAGATATCCTAAATGACATAATATATTCTATATGAAAGGAAATAACCTAAGTAACATGATATATTCTAAATGGAATAAAATGATTTAAATGACATGGCAAATGTAAATGATTAAACCTAAATGACATGGAATATAATCTAAATAACATGAAATGACATGAAACATAGAATAATGCTATCATGTAATATGCATGAAAATAGAAATAATAATGCATGAAAATAATATATGCTAAATGATGTGACAAAAATAAATGACTAAATAAAAAAGCATAGGATAACATGAAATATTCAAGACCATATAACAAACAATAATCATAAAAAAAAAAAAGCGAATCAAAATAATAATAATACCATAGAAAAATATCATAGCAAAAATCATATATTAAATAAAATGCATGAACATGGACAATGCAATGCATGAAAATGTATTTTTTTCCTTTAAATACGAAAATCAGTATATCTAAAAAAATATCCGGCTACCTTAGGAAAATATATCAAATTAAAATTTCTAAAACAAAAAAAAAAAACTTTGTGATTGTTTGAAAACAATTTTAAAGAAACTTAAATGAAGATTAAAATCCTAGACAAACCCTTTAAAAATGGCTCTAATTTCCTAAGTTTAAAATCTCGGACTTGACTACCCTTAACACGAGTTTATAAAATTATTTTTAAAGTTTGAAAAGACTTAAACACTATCCTAAGACAGTAGCTAAAGCTTATAACCAATGATGGAGACTCAATTAAGAGTTGTAAACCCAAGTGCAGGTTATGTTCAAGTAATAAATTCTCGGGTGTCCGAGGTCGAACCACAGGGAAGCGTATTAGTAAGTATAAGTTTATAAATATATAAGAAAAAGAAAGTAAACAAGATATTAGGGAATCAACAACAAAACAAGATAAACAAGATATTAGAAAACAAAATAAACAAAACAACATAAAAGAAATTAAACAAGATATAAACAAAACAATAAGAAAAGATGTTGAGGTTAGAGAATCCACTCTTGGTGTTATGCTAAGATTAATCTTGTTTTATTACACAATTGAAATTCACACATAAGGGAGATTCCAATCGGAAGGTTTAGCAATTCAGTCCAAATTGTCCAACGTCCATAGCATATGATATTATGTTCATTTGGTGTCCTCAAAACTCATAAAAAGAGTGCAAGCATTCCTTATGCCAAGGTATATGTCTACAACAAATCAAGGTTATGAAACCAAGCATTTACTGTGCCATTTTCATTGTCAATAATGAATCAAGATCCCTACTTTGCAAGTATGATTTTAAACCAAAAGAAAATATTATCTATACTAGTGTTTATAAATGATGATTCATTTTAGCTCATGTTTAAGAGACTAACCTTAGCATTTACCAAAAGCTTCACCTCATCACCTCAACAATATGATTAGCAACACATACTAGATATGAATAAAATGAAAACAAATGTAAGAAGCATAAGTAAATAAAGAAAAAGAAAACTAGAGAAAGGAAAGAAGAAGAAAACTTAGAGAATTTTATTACAATGGCTAATATCCTACCAATGTATAATGATACTCTTACAATCATCCAAGGCCCTCTATTTATACACATTTTGGAGAGCTAAATGACAAGAGACAAGCTTTATAAATTTCAAAGGTAGGTATAATAGGTGGGTGCATTTTTCTAACAATTTTCGTCATATTGTATGACAATTCTGATCAGCCAGCTTGATGGTTGATTTTGTCAATGTTGGAGGCTTGATCTGATCAAATGGTCTTCTAGAAAAATGTTCCCCTATCAGTTTTTGATCCATAGCCGTTAGAATCAGCTAATTTGCTGATGTGGATCAGAAGATATGGTCAAAATACGAAAACTGGTCAGCACAGACGTCATTGCACATCAGCCAACTTGATGGTTGATTTCGCTAGGGAAAACGACTCTGTTTCAAGAAGTGTAAAGCATGAAAAAGATAGATATGCCTCTTAACTTTGCACTGTAAAAATTTCAGCCTTAATGCTTCAGTGAAACTCCAGATATGGCTGATATGGCAAAAGGTGTCGGAACTGGAACTGAACTGGATTTGCCCTTAATTCTTGATTTAACCTAGTAATCTGAAATCACTCAAAGAAACTCGTGAAAAACACCAAATTACATAAAAATATAAAATATCATAAACACAATTAGACTAAGCAATAATAACTCGTATTTGACACAAAACAATAATAAAACATAACTAAAAACTATATAATTATACGAGTTATCACACCCCCACACTTAGATTGTTGCTAGTCCCTAGCAACGACTCAATCCTAGAAAAAAAAATAAACAGGAAACAAGTTAAAGGGATCTCAAACAAACAAGCAAGATCAAGCGTAAGAATTGGCAAGGCATCTAATTAAGTATCATTGGCATATTAAGTTCGAGTAAAGGGTCAATGAGATTAAAATTGAAGGCATTACCGTACGATTGAGGAACTTCCTTCTTGGCGAGACTTTAGCTAGCCATGGAGGACTAGGCAAACTATAGCTTCATAAGTACACATGCTAAGATTCTTGTCACCGCAGTTCACAAGTGAACTTGACAAATCTGATCGGTACAGAGATGAATCTGAGGCTTATGGACAAGTGAGGGGTGGAATGTTCAAACATAATCTGAGGTTTATCACAAGTTAGGCTCAAGAAATATAATAATAATGTGATCAATCCTCTCAAAATATTTCCATTCTCACTCATCCTTAGTCCTATGTTCAACATAAATATTTTGAAAAGAAAACAAAAAGCAAGAAAAGACTCGATCCAAAGAAAATAGAAAAGTAAAAACCTCTCTATAATGAAGAACCTCGAATCTTGAATTCTGATTTTTTTTTTTAAGCACAAGTGATTTTCTTTTGATTTGTGCCCTCATTGGGACATCTTTTATGCACAATCACATCTATTCATAATCATCATTCTTGTTTTTTTTTTTTTTCAGAAATCACATTGGATTCCATACTTTCTTTTTCTTTCTTTTCATTCAATTGATCAAACAAGACAGATTTTCATCAGCTCTTTTTTTTTAGCATCTTTTTCTCAACTCATCACAACATTGTTTTGGCATCAATAAGTTCGAAGTTCACGACTCTAAAAACAGTCACTCATTCTAACTACCCTCTTTTGCATTATTCCCAATTTTTTTTTTCAGATTTCAAAAGATAACAAAATAAACAAGAAGGAAACACACAATCCCAAACCCAATGATCACAAATATTATCATAAATGTATAAAGAGGGAATGGGGGTCGAAATCGTATCCGTTCACTTTGGCATAATTTCTGGAGTTCATATCTAGGGATCCAACCCGAAGGTTTACAACCTATGGGCTCCTAATGTAAGGGGGGCAAAGATAAGGGGCTTTCTGGATAGTGACTTTGTTCTAAGATCAGATCATGTATAGATGCAAGCATCTATGTGATGACCTAAATCTGCATGTGGAATGAAGAGAAAAAGTAAACTTACTATGTCTTCCCAGTTTTCCGTGGCTTTCCAAAGGCTCACCATGAATTCACATTCCAACAAAAATCGAACCGATCTGCCAAAAACAATCTCAAAGACATTTGATCATCAAAAATATTCAATTTTCAGAAAACCAAATTGAAACTAACCTAGATAACTTAATCAAAGCCTTTGTAACTCTATTGCTTTATCCACATGCTTGCCAAGATTATACTAATACTAAAAAAAAATACATACACGAAAGTAGTAAAACACATGCAGATAATAAACGGACCAGATAGTGTTTTTTTTTTTTTTTTGAAAAGATTAAATCAAACTGACAAGGTATGTCTCAAGTCTCCCTTACTCAGACCTTGTTCAGAATGAATACTTCTAAATGGCTTAAAACACAACAATTTTTTTTTTTTTTTTTTTTACAAATTAGCAAAATATGTCCCTTACCCCCTCTAAAATATGACATTGTCCCCAATGTCAAATTTTAAAGGTAGAATTTAGGAGATATTACCTGCAGAGGTTGCTAACCACTTATTATAACTGAGACACAACAAACAAAATGTTAAATAATGTCACAAAGACAAAGTGCAATCCACTCCTTGCTCGTCCATATCTCTTTTTCTTTTTCCGAGCGTTTGCGAAACAACCGTAGCAGGTAAATACTCGTAAGCTTGGAGCTTTTTGAGTAAATCTTCAATGGTTGTAGCAGAAATTATGGTTCTCCTTGCCTCTGAAAACATGAATCCATTTTGCACAGCATTATCTAAATATGAAAGCAAATTACTAAAATAACCATTAATATTAAGCAAACCAATGGGTTTCTTATTTGTGACCAAAGATGACCAAGAAGCCACGCAAGCTATTTCTTCCAATGTACCCAGACCTCCTGGTAAAGCAATGAATGCATCGGCAGAATGGTACATGATTGTCATCCGTTCAGGGATACTCCAGACTTGTATTTCCTTACCGACGGTAGGTCCACAAAAACCTGTGAATAGTTTTTGGCACGATTCCTAGAACTTGACTTCCTCCAGCGTGTGCTGCTGTAGCGACTGCTCCCATTAAACCCGTACTACCGCCTCCATAAATCAACTGGATCTTTTGTTGGGAAAGTATTACTCCAACTCTTATGGCTTCATCAGCGAATATTTTATTTTTCCCTGGATAAGCACCTCCAAAGACACAAATTTTTTCAATGCGCTGGGACAAAGTACTTTCCATTTTTTTTTTCGAGTGCCTGAAAGAGAATGAGTACATGGTGTAATATATAGAGGAGTGAGTAGTGAATCAGACAAGAGTAATAATGTCGCCGAAAGTGTATTTGACCTGTCAGAAGAAAATGTTAACCTAACAAAAGATTTTTGCGTGATTTCAGGAAGAAAATCAAAAAGAGAAGAAAAATCAACCGTAAAAGACCAATGCAAAAAAAAACGAGAATAATTACACAAATCGAACAACACGTAAATTAAACCGAAATGAAGTTATTGCAAATCAAACCAAAAGCTGAGAAGTCATTTATTGTAGTTGTGATTGTGGCTCACATCTTTCTCTGGTTTTACGTCCAGAAACGGCTTAAACGCATTCTATGAGTCGAGGATATGCTTCATATCCAGTTTTCTTACAAGCTGGCAAACAGGGTCTTTTAACATCAGATTCCCAAGATGTTGCCATTCCCTTTGGAATTGCAGCCATAAATCAAGAATTTCTCTTTGTACGTCTCCACTAGGATGCGTCTCAAGAGAAAGGTGGATATTACCCAAATTCTCCTTACTCAGTCCATCCTTAATGAATTCAATTTTATCATCTCGATTAGAGGACGGAATCCCAATAGAACGACATTTACCGTTACACGTCCATCGTGCACATTTGTGGCAATTTGAACTCATGCGCTTTGCTCGTCGCTTCTTTGTAAAAGTGCTTCTACCTGTACCTGGTAAATGCAAAACAGGAAGATATTCATCTTCACGTACCTTGGCTTCAATTATCCAACGTATGTCTTCAGGAATCCCTTTGTGCATAAGCATTCTTAATCTTTCAAATCGAACTTGGTAAAGCTTCAGTAAAATATTTCGAGGAAAAGGAGGGAATCGTTTCTGCAATCTTTTGAGAATATCATCCATCCTGAAAAAAAAATGAAAGAGAAATTGAAAGAGAAATTTATATACAATATCAGTTTTGTGGGTAGCTGATGGAACCGACTTAAATAATCACGGAGTACCGTTATCCGCCATTTAACCGGGGTTAAAAAAAATTATATTTACATCTAGTTATTTTCAAAACAAGGATCAGAAAGAAAAACAACCTCTTCTTGAGTAACATGATTTTCCAAAAATAGTTTGAGTCTTTGTCCATTTACCTTGAATACGTTACCATTTTGAGGATTCTCAATGTCAACTGCTCCATAATGATACACATGCTTAACCACAAATCGGCCAGTCCATCTTGATCTCAACTTACCAGGAAATATGTGAAGTCTAGAATTATAAAGTAGAACTTTTTGCCCAACATCAAATATTTTTCTTGAAATTAACTTGTCATGAAAGGCTTTAGTTCTTTCTTTATGAATTTTAGAATTCTCATATGCATCATTTCTGAGTTCCTCAAGTTCATTTATTTGTAATTTCCGTAAATTAGAAGCGTCATCAAGGTTTGAGTTGAACATTTTAATGGCCCAATATGCTTTATGCTCAAGTTCCACAGGTAAATGACAAGGTTTTCCATAAACTAGCCTATAAGGAGACATGCCCAATGCTGTTTTAAAAGCTGTTCGATAGGCCCATAATGCATCGTTAAGTCTAAGAGACCAATCTTTGCGATTTGGATTAACCGTCTTTTCCAAAATTTGTTTAATCTCCCTATTTGCTAATTCTACCTGTCCATTTGTCTGCGGGTGATAAGGGGTTGCAACTTTGTGTGTAATGGCATATTTCTTCATTAATGTTTCAAAAACCTTGTTGCAAAAATGTGTTCCCCCATCACTTATGATAGATCGAGGAATTCCAAATCGACTCAAAATATTTTCTTTTAAAAATTTAATCACTGTTTTGTGATCATTATTTCGACATGGAATTGCCTCTATCCACTTTGAAACATAATCTATTGCAACTAAAATGTATAAGAAACCAAAAGATGGTGGAAATGGTCCCATGAAATCAATACCCCAACAGTCAAAAATTTCAATTACAAGAATTGGGTTCAAAGGCATCATGTTTCTTTTCGAAATGGAACCTAATTTTTGACAACTTTCACATGACTTGCAAAAATTATGTGCATCTTTGAATAAAGTTGGCCAGTAAAATCCACACTGTAAAATTTTTGCAGCAGTTTTCTTTGATGAAAAATGACCACCACATGCCTCGGAATGACAAAACTTAATTACACTACTTACCTCATTGTCGGGAATGCATCTTCGAAAAATCTGATCAGGACAATATTTGAACAAGTAAGGGTCATCCCAATAGAACTTCTTTACCTCATTCAGAAACTTCCTTTTATCTTGGGGGCTCCATTGAGAAGGAATTTTTCCTGTAGCAAGAAAATTAGCAATGTCAGCAAACCAAGGTGTCGTGGAGACAATTAAAAGTTGTTCATCAGGAAAAGTATCATTTATTGGTGAGGTTCCAAAAGATTCATCACAAACAAGTCTTGATAAATAATCAGCCACCACATTTTCTACTCCTTTTTTATCTCGAATGGTGATGTCAAATTCTTGCAGCAAAAGGATCCACCTGAGCAACCTAGGTTTTGCATCCTTCTTAGAGAGAAGATATTTTAAAGCTGCATGATCACTAAAGACAACCATTGATGATCCAACAAGGTAAGATCTGAATTTATCCAATGCAAAAACAACTGCAAGTAATTCCTTTTCTGTAGTGGAATAATTCATTTGGGCTCTATTTAAAGTTTTACTTGCATAGTAAATTTCATGTGGTTTCTTATCTTTCCTTTGTCCTAACACAGCACCAACAGCATAGTCACTAGCATCACACATTATTTCAAATGGTAAAGACCAATCAGGAGATCTCATAATAGGAGCAGTAATGAGCATATTTTTGAGTTTTTCAAAAGCATCTTCACAATCTTTAGTCCATTCAAATGCAGTGTCTTTCATTAAAAGATTACATAGAGGTTTAGATATCGTGCTAAAATCTTTTATGAATCTTCTATAAAAACCTGCATGTCCCAAGAATGACCTAATGTCCTTTACTGTCTTTGGTGTAGGTAGATTAGCAATCAATTCAATTTTTGACTTGTCTACCTCAATCCCTTTTGCAGAAACAATGTGACCTAGTACAATACCTTTAGTGACCATGAAATGACATTTTTCCCAATTAAGAACAAGATTTTTTTCTTCACACCTAATCAATACATTTTTCAAATTGGCTAAGCAATCATCAAATGAATCACCAGAAACAGAAAAATCATCCATGAAAATCTCAAGATTACGTTCAATCATGTCACTAAAAATACTAAGCATGCATCTTTGAAATGTGGCAGGGGCGTTACATAATCCAAATGGCATTCTACGATATGCAAAAGTACCAAAAGGACATGTAAAAGTGGTTTTCTCTTGGTCCTCAAGTGCAATGGCAATTTGATTATACCCAGAATATCCATCTAGAAAACAATAAAACTCATGCCCTGCAACTCTTTCTAAGATTTGATCCATGAAAGGCAAAGGGAAATGATCTTTCCTCGTCACTGAGTTAAGTTTCCTGTAGTCAATGCACATGCGCCAACCAGTAACAGTCCTAGTTGGAATTAATTCATTGTTTTCATTTTTAACTACAGTAACTCCATATTTCTTAGGTACGACTTGAGTAGGACTTACCCATTTGCTATCAGAGATAGGATAAATGATTCCATTATCTAGAAGTTTAATGACTTCATTTCTCACTACTTCTTTCATATTAGGATTAAGCCTTCGTTGCATTTGTCTAGAGGGTTTAGCATTTTCCTCTAAATAAATATTATGTGTGCAGATTAATGGGCTTATTCCTTTTATGTCAGCTAAGGTCCATCCTAATGCATTTTTGTACATTTTCAAAAGTTGTAACAACTTACCTTCTTGTAGTTCATCAAGATGTGAAGAAATTATGACTGGAAAAGTTTCATTCTCACCCAAAAAGGAATATTTTAGCTCGGATGGCAATGGTTTTAAATCCAGCTTGGGTGGTTCAATAGTTGATGGTACAGTGACATTTGTGAGTGATGGAAGTTCCTCAAACTTTTGTTTCCAACAATGCTTATCCTGAAAAGAATTTAACAAAGAATCAGTGTGTGAAATTTCTGAAGCATTATCAAACTCACATTCAATTAAATAAGCTTCTAAAGGATCATGGAATGTGGTAGTGGTGAGATGTTCATGAACAAGTTCTTCAATGAAATCCACTTCATGTACTTCTGAATCATCACCAGGTTGCTTGCAAATGTTGAACACATTTAATTCTAAAGTCATATTTCCAAAAGAAATGTTCAAAATACCATTCCTGCAATTTATCAGAGCATTAGAAGTTGCAAGAAATGGACGGCCTAATATAATAGGAATTTGAACATTTGGATTTGAAACAGGATGTGTGTCCAAAACAATAAAATCAACAGGGAAGTAAAAATTTTCAATTTGAACCAAAACATCTTCAACTATCCCTCGAGGAATTTTTACAGAACGATCAGCTAGTTGAAGTGTAACAGGTGTTTCCTTGAGTTCACCTAAACCTAACTGTTGATAAACAGAAAAAGGCAAAAGATTAACACTAGCACCAAGATCAAGCAATGCACGTTCTATTCTAGTGTTTCCAATGATGCATGAGATTGTTGGACATCCAGGATCTTTGAATTTTGGTGGAGTAAGGTGCTGAATGATTGAGCTCACACTTTCCGTCAGAAATGCTTTCTTTTGTACATTATGTTTCATTTTAACTGTGCACATGTCCTTCAAAAATTTAGCATAAGATGGAACTTGTTTGATTGCATCCAATAAAGGAATGTTAATCTTAACTTGTTTGAAAAGTTCATAAATTTCTGCATTTTGATTCAAATTCTTTATTGTTTGCAACCTTTGAGGAAAAGGAGCAGGATGCATACCTTTTTCTTTGTCCAAATTTTCAAGAAGTTCAGACTTACCATCATCCTTACCATTACTTTTCGGAGGGGAAGGAGGATCTTGGTCTTTTGATGGAATGTTTTTGTCAATTGCCTTTCCACTTCGAAGAGTTGTGATAGAACTAGCATTTTCCTGTTGAGTTTCATTGGAGCAAGAAACAAGACATTGAGTAGAAGGGTTAGGCTGAGGTTGAGCAGGAAACTTACCTTTTTCTTGAGTGCGTAATGAAGCTGTCAATGTGGACAAGGTGTTTTTGATCTCATTGATGTCCTGTGAAGTTTGGTTATTCACATTTGCTTGTGTTTGCATGAATGCTTGCAATGTCTCTTCCAAGGTTTGTACACGTGAAGGTTGATAGGAAAAAGTGTTGCCCGGCTTTTGAGATTGTGGTACCTGAACATGATTATTATTCCGCCAACTGAAGTTGGGATGATTTCTCCATTCAGGGTTATACGTTTCAGAGTAAGGAGAAGGAAAAGGCTTTTTAAATGTGTTTATGGAATTTACTTGATCATGCAACGCTTCTTTAAGAATAGGAATGTTTGGACATTCAGAAGTGGGGTGTCCCATGATTTCACAAATTCCACAACTTTCTTCATTTTTAACCGTTTTGACTTCTTTTACTTCTCTAAGTTCCATGGCTTCAATCTTTCTAGCCAAATTAGCTACTTTAGCTTTTATCTCATCTTCTTGACTAAAATGATATTTACCTCTGTTAGAAACAAGATTAGATCTATTGGAACTTTCAGAGGAATTATCTGTGTGCCAGGCTTGAGAGTTATCTGCCAAATGGTCTAAGTAGTCAAAGGCTTCTTCAGGTTCTTTTTCTAGAAACTCACCGTTACACATTGTTTCAACAAATTGTTTAGTTTCGAGAGTTAAACTTTCATAAAAGAAACTAATAAGACGCCATTTTTCAAAACCATGATGTGGACAAGAACTTAACAAATCTTTAAAACGCTCCCAGCACTGAAAAAATGCTTCATTTTGATTTTGATTGAAATTTTGAATCTGTCTTTTCAAAGCAGTAGTTTTATGTGCTGGGAAAAATTTCTTTAGAAACTCAGTTTGTAATTCTTGCCATGTGCCAATTGACCTTGGTTTTAAATTATGAAGCCAAATTTTTGCTTTATCTTTTAAAGAAAAATGAAATAATTTTAGCTTGACAATTTCATTTGTACATTGTTGGTCATTAAAGGTGACACATACATCTTCGAAGTCTTTTAGAAACGAGTAAGCACTTTCCGATTCTAACCCATGGAAATTTGGAAGCAAAGCTATCATACCTGGTTTAAAACGAAAGTTGTTTGCATTGAGAGGAAAAATAAAACAAGAGGGTGATGAGCTTCGAGTTGGTTGCAAGTAGTCATGCATGGTGCGTACTTGTCTGTTCTCATCTTCAGCATGAACACTTTCATTGTCAGCCATGGTAGGAGTTGTATTAGAAAGATTACTTAGTATTGCTTCCCCGGGAACGGCGCCAAAAACTTGATTGAGACTCAATTAAGAGTTGTAAACCCAAGTGCAGGTTATGTTCAAGTAATAAATTCTCGGGTGTCCGAGGTCGAACCACAGGGAAGCGTATTAGTAAGTATAAGTTTATAAATATATAAGAAAAAGAAAGTAAACAAGATATTAGGGAATCAACAACAAAACAAGATAAACAAGATATTAGAGAACAAAATAAACAAAACAACATAAAAGAAATTAAACAAGATATAAACAAAACAATAAGAAAAGATGTTGATGTTAGAGAATCCACTCTTGGTGTTATGCTAAGATTAATCTTGTTTTATTACACAATTGAAATTCACACATAAGGGAGATTCCAATTGGAAGGTTTAGCAATTCAGTCCAAATTGTCCAACGTCCATAGCATATGATATTATGTTCATTTGGTGTCCTCAAAACTCATAAAAAGAGTCCAAGCATTCCTTATGCCAAGGTATATGTCTACAACAAATCAAGGTTATGGAACCAAGCATTTACTGTGCCATTTTCATTGTCAATAATTAATCAAGATCCCTACTTTGCAAGTATGATTTTAAACCAAAAGAAAATATTATCTATACTAGTGTTTATAAATGATGATTCATTTTAGCTCATGTTTAAGAAACTAACCTTAGCATTTACCAAAAGCTTCACCTCATCACCTCAACAATATGATTAGCAACACATACTAGATATGAATAAAATGAAAACAAATGTAAGAAGCATAAGTAAATAAAGAAAAAGAAAACTAGAGAAAGGAAAGAAGAAGAAAACTTAGAGAATTTTATTACAATGGCTAATATCCTACCAATGTATAATGATACTCTTACAATCATCCAAGGCCCTCTATTTATACACATTTTGGAGAGCTAAATGACAAGAGACAAGCTTTATAAATTTCAAAGGTAGGTATAATAGGTGGGTGCATTTTTCTAACAATTTTCGTCATATTGTATGACAATTCTGATCAGCCAGCTTGATGGTTGATTTTGTCAATGTTGGAGGCTTGATCTGATCAAATGGTCTTCTAGAAAACTGTTCCCCTATCAGTTTGTGATCCATAGCCGTTGGAAGCAGCTAATTTGCTGATGTGGATCAGAAGATATGGTCAAAATACGAAAACTGGTCAGCACAGACGTCATTGCACATCAGCCAACTTGATGGTTGATTTCGCTAAGGAAAACGACTCCGTTTCAAGAAGTGTAAAGCATGAAAAAGATAGATATGCCTCTTAACTTTGCACTGTAAAAATTTCAGCCTTAATGCTTCAGTGAAACTCCAGATATGGCTGATATGGCAAAAGGTGTCGGAACTGGAACTGAACTGGATTTGCCCTTAATTCTTGATTTAACCTAGTAATCTGAAATCACTCAAAGAAACTCGTGAAAAACACCAAATTACATAAAAATATAAAATATCATAAACACAATTAGACTAAGCAATAATAACTCGTATTTGACACAAAACAATAATAAAACATAACTAAAAACTATATAATTATACGAGTTATCAACCAACCCCCTCTAAATGCCTTAGCCAAATTCAACAATTGTTTTTCTTTTGAATTCAAATCTGTCTCTATTATCCCGTTTTGATACACAATTGTTTAACCTATTTTTAAAAATTCAAAAAAATCTAAAACAAATACTGGAGACTCAGAACATGTAAAACTACATCATAAAAAAATGGCTAAATTTTATGATTAGAGATGACTGCCCAGAAAAATCGGAAAGTATGAGTACTGGATGAAAAACTGTTTTGCCAAAACACATTTTTTTGTCTTTGATAAAATCATTTAAAAATAAAAGTAAAAATGTTATAGACTCTCCTAAAGACCCACAAATAGTAGCTAACACTTTTAAAAAGTTAGACAAAAATTGCTAAGTAAAAAAAATCACAAAGGTAGAATAATCAATTTGACAAGTCTTTAATTTTCCACAAGTACGCTCATGTGAGCATGACTTTGAGCCATTGATTGGCCTAAGTCATAAATCAAGTGGCATGACATGGAATGCATGAAATACAGCAAATTGAATGCATGAAATACATGTTTTAAAGTCTAGTGATATGGAAAATGCATGGCATAAATAACCTAAATGCCTATCATGAGTTTGCATGACAATAAATGCTATCCTAACTTAATATGCTTGACCTAGTGTCTAAATGAAATGGAATAATGAAAATGACCTAGTGCCTAAATGACATGGCATATGAAAATTGCCTAATGCTTAAATGACATGTAAAATGACATGGAATAATAAAAATGGCCTAAAGCTAAATGACATGGCATATGAAAATGGCCTAATGTCTAAATGTCATGGAAAAATAACATGGCATATGAAAATGGCCTAAAGCTAAATGACATGTAATGTAAAATGACATAGAATAATAAAATGACCTAAACTTAAATGACAAGGAATAATAAAAATGGCCTAAAGCTAAATGACATGTGAAATGACATGGCATATGAAAATGGCCTAATGTCTAAATTTCATGGAAAAATAACATGGCATATGAAAATGGCCTAATGCTAAATGACATGTAAAATGACATAGAATAATAAAATGACCTAAACTTAAATGACATGGAATAATAAAAATGGCCTAAAGCTATATGACATGTGAAATGACATGGCATATGAAAATGGCCTAATTGTCTAAATGTCATGGAAAAATAACATGTCATATGAAAATGGCCTAATGCTAAATGACATGTAAAATGACATAGAATAATAAAATGACCTAAACTTAAATGACATGGAATAATAAAAATGGCATAAAGCTAAATGACATGTGAAATGACATGGCATATGAAAATGGCCTAATGTCAAAAGATCATGGAAAAATAACATGGCTTATGAAAACGGCCTAACGCTTAAAGAAAATACACATGGCCGAATGGCCTAGGAACCAAAGTGTTGTGAGAAATGTCATGTAAAATGACCTAACTAAATGCTATGAAAGATGATATGAAAAATGGAAATGGCCTAAACTATATGACAATAGCCCCAAGATGCAAAAATATGACATACGTCAAAAGAACAAGATGGTTAGCAAGAATATAAATATACATAAAGATAAACAATAATAGAAATAAGCAAGTTAAAGTAAGCAAATAAATAACAAAGAGATGAGCTCCATGGTTGGTACATTGGACAAAGCCCCTAACCATTATCTCTTGATTTTCATTAAGGTCATGAAGCCTTTTCAATCTCAAAATCATAAAAAATAACTAAGGTAAGAAAAAAATATGGGGATGAGTTCCATGGTTGGTATATTGGACAAAGTCCACCCTAACCATTATCACTTGATTTTCATCAAGATCATGAAGCCTAACCAATGTTTTATTTTCTTTTTGAAAAGAAAGAACAACAAGAAAGATGTAAAAAAAAAAAAAAAAATTGGTAGGAAATCACATGGAAAACAAGAAATAAAGCATGAGGAAGAAGAAGAAAAAATATAGTAGCAATAGTAGAAAGGCTACCTTAACAAAAGCTTTTCTTCCTTTCTTTCAATAACCTTTTTTTTTCTCAATTAGATACTGACTTCCCTCCTCAAATGCTCAGCCACTTAAGGAAAAATAAAACATTCCCCCCTCTCTCATGCTTGGCCGAATGGCCCCTCAACCATTGGATGATTTTTGCACTTTTTCTCCTCCAATCATGGCCCTTAGATTAAGATATTTTCATGTCAACATAAAAATGTCATCTTTCCAATTGATAGCAGCCCTTAAGATGTGTACTCAGCCCTTGTAATAACCTCAGCCCTTAGATGAAAAAAGAGGACCAATCTCATGCACTCCCTTGCTTGCCCCTTTGAGTGCCTACCCTTGGATGAGTTGTGCTCATCTTTCTTCTTCCATTCTTGGTCATTGGATGAGGAGAACATAAAAATGACATCTTGTAGATTAAGTCCATCCCTTAACATGTGTACTCAGCCCTTGTAGATGGCCTAAGCCATTGAATGAAAAGAGACAATCCCATGCACTCCTTTGCTTGGCCGAATGGATGCCCACCTTTGGATGAATTGTGCTCATCTTTTTTCTTCCATTCTTGGCCATTAGATGAGGGTTCTTTCATGAAAAATAAAAATGTCATCTTGGCATTTAAACTTGGCCATTGGATGGTGCATTCAACTTTTCTACAAGGCACCTAAGCCATTGGATGAAGGGGGGACCATTTGCAAGGTACTAGCATGTGAGCTTGATAGTGACTAAGGAATTAAATTGATCAAGCTTCCTTCTTCTCTTCTATGCTGGCTGATCAAAGGAGGTAAAATCCCAGCAATTCCTTCTTCTTTCATATTTTTCTTAATTACAAATTTGCCCTTTTCGATTTCTTCAACAAAATGACCTTTTTGACCCCCGAACCTAAATAAATAGCAAACGGACTCCAAATTCAAATTTTCTTTTTTCAATACTTCCAAAATAATAAAATTAAATTCTGAAAGTTTTCACAAGTTTTTGAGTCCATTTGCTATTTATTTTGGATTTATTTCCAAAATTGCCCCTTAATACACCCGGACTTTTGTCATTTTGTAAACGAGCTCCGAATCCAGATTTTTCTTCACCAATCTCTTCCAAATTTTAAAAGTGTGATCTGGAAGTTTTCAATAATTTTGGAGCTCATTTGATATTTTTTCGGGATTTATCTGCTTGAATTTTTGCATAGAGGACCCGGGATTTGGCCATTTTGCAAATGAACTCCGAATCTGGATTTTATTTCGCCAATCTCTTCCAAATAATTTAAGAATGAGATCTGCAAATTTTCAAAATTTTCGGAACTCATTTGCTATTTTTTCGGGATTTATCCTTTTGAATTTCTACATAGTGGACTCGTGATTTGGCCATTTTGCAAACAAACTCCGAATCAAGATTTTTTTTTTGCCAATCTCTTCAAAATGATTAAAGAATGAGATCTGAAAATTTTCAGAATTTTTGGAGTTCATTTGCTATTTTTCCCAAAGTTTCCAATTTTACCCTTTTGCCTCCGAAGTTCGGTTTTGCTCAAAACAAGTCCGATTTTCAGATTTTCTTCAAAATGAGCCTTGGGCTATCCTTGTTTAGTCACTCCTCATCAATTAGGGGCTTTCTTTTTATCGAATCGGGTCATTTCTGTAATTCTTCAAAATTTCACCTAAATCCACCAAAAACCCTAATTCTCGATTTTCTTCTGAATTGACATTTCTTTCAATTTTTCTTTCAAGTATCTTCTCCATTACCCGTAGTCAGTGCTTATCTTTCATTTGGGACCTTCAATTTCGACCAATTTGATCGTTCAAGCACTTTTTCCTAAATTTTTCGAACTAGGGTTTCCTTTCTACTGAGATTTCGTAACCCAACTTCCGACCTCCATATCTATCAATGTTGACCTCGGATTATCAAAATTCTTTCACCATCTTTCAATTGAAATTCAAATCTTGATATTGAAAGTGGGCTGACATTTTTAGTAGTTAACTTTTTCGGGGTTGACTTTTTCAGGGGTGATTTTTTTTTAGTTTGACTTTTTCTGTCTGCTTTCTTAGACTAAGTCTCGGAGTACCACCTAAAAGGTGAGAAAAGCCTTTTTGCATTCTGAATCATCAATTTAGGAAGAAAACATACCTGATTTAGTAGTCCGAACAAAATTAAGTGTCTACACAAAGTTTATGATTTCGCTGCACATCTCTGATATATGATATTATAAATTTTAAATACTATACTTGGTCTTATTTGAGCATGTAACCGTATCCTTTTAGAATAAAGTCTTTTTAAAATAGTTTTGAAAGAAAATGTGGGCAGTATGTTTTGGGTTTCAAAGCAGAGGATGAACAAGTCTCTATTTATCCTCTTTTTACAAAATAAATGGTGTTTTCAAAACTTTTTTTTTTTTAGTTTTAAGAGAATAAGGTTGTTATTTTGATTTTAAAACTAAATTTCTTTTCATTATGTTGGATTTTTTTGTTTAAAAATGGTTTTTAAATTGTTTGAATTGATTCCAAAATATTTTTTATGGGAATACAAAGGGTATTCGGATACCCTAATAATGATATTCTGATACCTTATTTTGGATGCAAATATGCCTATATTTTACTCTTGGGCATTTGGATGTTCGACCTTGAGCATTTGAATGCCCCTATGTTTTTTTTTTTTTTTAATATTGGTTTTCTAGAATTGGTATCCAAGTGTCGTAGAAGCAACACTCGAATATCCAAATTTTGTTATATGCTTTTCTTCAAATTTAGTCTTGGACATTTAGGTGCCCCTCCAATAGCACCGAATGCCTCTTTTGTTTTAAACAAAAGTTTTACCCAGAAAAGCACTCAGATACTCTCATCATGGTATTCGAATTCTCAACTTTTGTTTCAAAACTTTTGACATTTTCTCTAGGGCATTGGGATACCTCTTTATGAGTATTCGAATGCTTCATTTTTATGAAAAGAGAAATACATTTTCAGTGTGGGCATTCGAATACTCTTACTAGGATATTCGAATGCCTGCATTTCGATCTTTTTATTTCATGCGTTCATTTATTGTTTTGCCCTTTATTTGCTCATTTACTTATTTACCCTTTTTATTATATCTTTTATTTATTTTTCCATTTAATTTTTCTATTATTATATTTATTATTTTATTTCCCGTAATTATTTATATTTTGCAATTACTTTCCTCGCGACTATTTATTTTTGCGCAATTTACTTTTACATAATTTATTTACTATGCTCATTTTGACTTTCCCGCGTTATTTTATTAGTTATTTATATTATTGCATTTTTTATTAATGTATTTGATTTATATGCAATTTCTTATATTTGACATTTATTTATTTGTTATTCATATTCTAGCTTTATTTATATTTTTTGTGTCATTTATTTATTTGTTTCCTTTATGCCTATTTATAATTGGATAATTTAAAATTTTCATAAAAAATGGTAAAGATAATATGAATTTGTGGGAACTGATCTCGTGACCCTGCCTAGAGGTTGGAGGAATCTCGTTGTCACTTTTTCATGGAAAAATTATTATCTTCATTTCACGATTGACATGAGGGTTTTTAGAATGAAAGGACTCTTTCCTAATTTTCGCCTAAAAATTGAGAACCTAGGGGAACATTCTGGAATCAAGGACTTTTAATATCTTCCTGAATTAATGAACTTTTTAAAATTCGATAATATTTTTGGTCTTTTTTTCATTTATTACATTTTTACTATTTACAAGCATTTTTTTCTTTAATTTATACATTTGTTCATGTT
This sequence comes from Fremontodendron californicum, assembly GCA_030761205.1. NCBI lineage: Eukaryota > Viridiplantae > Streptophyta > Magnoliopsida > Malvales > Malvaceae > Fremontodendron > Fremontodendron californicum. Next base: position 9,711,025 of record JAULJL010000026.1, read on the forward strand.
CTCAAGTGGATTTTTCGTGAAAAATAAAAAGTGATATCCCGAGTTCAGATAATTCTTGATACTCTATCTAGACGTTGGAGGGTTTTCGATAATTATCGTTTACAAAGGAACATCATCTCTATTTTGTTGGATCCTTGGATTTAAATAGCGGCTGCAACGTAACGTTACGGTCGCTATTTTGCTGTTTCAATTCTCCCCAGCATCAATATTCATCAGAATTAGGGTGTGAATGGTTAGCGGTCCATAGTGATTAAACTCACGATCGTGAATTACATGTATATAGATCAATTTACAACTTGTGAGTAATTTTTTTCTTTTATAAATAAAAGATCATAGGCTATTACAAACTATTTTTAATTTATTAAAAAAAAATTATCATTATAAGTATAATTATTATGTTGTAAAGTAAGTTGTGCAAAAGAAAATTCATGACCACAATAATCATAATCGCTATAAACACGATGCGATCAAAATCGCGTACGTGATAGCAATTTAAGTTACTGACTGGAGCAGATCGAGTTTTTCTAAAATTCCTCATAGACGTTGGTAATTTAGGGAGAAAAAAAATTATATTGAAAATTTCCATTTTATTTCAAAATATATATATATAAAATTATTTTTTAAGGTGATTAAGGAATTATTTTTAAATATCATAATTAAAATATTTGTCGTGTCAAAACTAAGGATAACATATGATTAATCGGTACCGTTTTCGAACGAACGTCATAGTTCTAATACCTTCCTCATGTGTAACTGACTCTCGAACCCACTCTGGTTTTTCTTTAGTTTCAAAGTAGACCCAAAAATTGCTTCTTAATAAAACTTAAATTAATTTTAAGAATTTTTAAAAAGAAAAAATTTTATACATGACCAATGACACCTAACCAAAATTGATTGATAATGACTCAAGTGATTTTCTTATTTTTTGATTTTATTTTCGAAAAGGAATGAAGTCGTTATTTTAAAAGTAACAAAACAAATTTTCTTCTTAAACCTTTTTTGAAAAATAAAGGTCACCCTTTTACGTCCGGCGGTCGCGAGACCGTTAGACAGTATGACAACTCCACTAAAAATATTTTTTAGAAAATCATATCAGAGATTAATTATATGTTATCCAAAGTTTTGATCTTGATCTATATTTAATCATAATTCTCTTATTTTTTAAACAAAAAAGAGAAATTTTTTTGACAAAAAGTTTTGAAAAAATAGGTACCTCCAGTTTTTAGAAACAAAATTTAATTAATAATTTTACAAATTTAGAACATATCACTGACTAGGTGTGTTATCATAAGTTGTGTATTGGAATAAATTAATTTGCAAATGATAACACACCATATTAATCAAATTATTAAAAGGCCACTACTTTATTAATTAATTAATTAAAGTAAGTATATATATATATATATATATATATATATATGCATGTAAGTCAAAGTGAGTAGAAATTAAAGCCAAATTATCTCTTGGTCTAATAATTATTTTCAAATCAATCATTAATCACGTCAGATTGTTTACATATTAGCATTTTGAATTTACCATCACCAACAACCACATAAATAAATGTATAAAGATGACAGAATAATTACATTTCACTTTGAAGTTGTTAATTAAGTTACACCATCTCATAATCCTATATACATATTATAAAATTTTCAATTTTTATAAAATACATTTTAAAAAAAATTATTTATCAACGGCATTTTGTGTGCCGAATTACTAGTTGTTAGTAATACTTCTATATTTTCAAATCTAATGATACTCATTTTACATATTTATATATTTTTTTATTTTAAATATAATATTTTTTTTATCTCATCACATTCCAAGGTTAAATTTTTTTATATAAGAACTATTTTTTCAAATAAAACAATTACAAATTTTAACATTTTGAAATAAAACATTTTAAGATAACTTCATTTTAATTTTTCAAAATTTTAAAAATTTTCATCCAAACACACTTTTAAAGATAATCGATAAAAGGAGAATTTACTAGTGATTGGGGTAGAATCCAATCATCATCATCATCATCATCTAAACATGAAAACCAACACCAGGTCTCAACTCAAGTCAGATTATATGTAAAATACAGCCAGATATTTGCTATGAGGGGGAAATGAAGGAGTTTTTTTTCCGAGAACAGGGTACTTTCAAAAAAAAATTCTTAAATAAGAGCACTTCTAAATTTTTCCCCTAAACAAGGTATATGAAACTACATCAGTGCCATATCATCCGTTACGTGGCAAAAAGTTGCCACATGGAGTTTTTTTTTTTCAAAAAAAAAAGTATGACATATAATCTTTATCCCAATTATTCAATTTTGGGTAGGTAATTCAATGCTTCTCTTTTCATTTGTTTTTCACGTATGCTTGATAACTCGTATAATTATATAGTTTTTAGTTATGTTTTATTATTGTTTTGTGTCAAATACGAGTTATTATTGCTTATTCTAATTGTGTTTATGATCTTTTATATTTTTATGTAATTTGGTGTTTTTTTACGAGTTTCTTTGAGTGATTTCAGATTACTAGGTTAAATCAACAATTAAGGGCAAATTCAGTTCAGTTTCAGTTCCGACACCTTTTTCCATATCAGCTATATCTGGAGTTTCACTGAAGCAATAAGGCTGAAATTCTAACCGTGCAAAGTTAAGAGGCATATCTAACTTTTTCATGTTTTACACTTCTTGAAACGGAGTCGTTTTCCCTAGCGAAATCGACCATCAAGTTGGCTGATGTGCAATGACGTCTGTGCTGACCTGTTTTGGTATTTTGCCCATATATTCTGATCCGCATCAGCAAATGAGCTGATTCCAACGGCTATGGATCACTAACTGGTAGGGAAACATTTTTCTAGAAGACCATGTGATCAGATCAAGCTTCCAATATTGACAAAATCGACCATCAAGTTGGCTGATCAAAATTGTCATACAATATGACGAAAATTGTTAGAAAAATGCACCCACCTATTATACCTACCTTTGAAATTTGTAAAGCTTGTCTCTTGTCATTTAGTCCTCCAAAATGTGTATAAATAGAGGGCCTTGGATGATTGTAGGAGGCATTGTACATTGGTAGGATATTAGCCATTGTAATAAAATTCTCTAAGTTTTCTTCTTCTTTCTTTTCTCTAGTTTTCTTTTTCTTTATTTTCTTCTTCTTCTTTCTTTCTTTTATTTCCTTCTTAGATTCTCTTTAATTTTATGTTTATGTTTACAATGCCTATGCTAGGCTAAACTTCTATTTGGTTAAGGGTGATTTCAAAGCCCTAGACATGTTTTGTGATTGATTTTCAGATTCTATCTATCATTAATTTTCTATCAAAGTTGCTTATGTTCTTCTACAAGAATTGTTCATGATGTTGTCTTGATTTATTTAGGTGTACAACTAGATAGATCTTGATAATTATCTATTGCTAGTCTAGGAGTCTTGATCCGTGTAATTGTCTTGATTTCCTATTCATAAGTGGCAATTTGTGATTAATGATTATGGTCAAGTTTTCAATAATTGCAAAGTGGAACATAACCTAAGTTGAACAATCCGAGCTTATGTGTTTGTTGCTTAGATCAACCTATCTTTCTCATCATAAAGCTGCCATTAAATTGAATTTAGAGAGCTTATTCTAGGTTGTTTAATGGTTAGAGATTAAATAGAGAGCTTGTTCTATTTAACGACAAACTAAGGAAAGATTGGGATAACAGAGCTTGTTGTTATCTACGGTTGTTAACTTTGATAGTTGGTTGATATTGATAGATTTGAAATTGATTCTTAATGATGTCTAGTGGTGGAGAATGAAACCTTAACCATATTTTTCATATTTGATTCTTCTTACTTACTTGTTTTCTTACTTTTCTAGTTTGCTTATTTTTAAAAGTATATTTATTTTTATTGGCTGGTTATACCGCCTAATTTGTATATTAACTTTGTTTTATTTTTATTGGCTGGTTATACCGCCTAATTTAGTATATATATTTTTATTGGCTGGTTATACCGCCTTGCATCTTATTCTTATTACTTGCATCTTATTATTTACTTTAGTTTAAATCTGGCTTCAAAAACCCCTTTTCTTTTATTGTTTTCTTTGAACGTAAGTTATAAACTAATAACTCATAGATTAAAACCCAATCCCTGAGGACTCGACCCTTGCTAATCATTATACTTACAATTGATCTTTTTAGTGCAAGGTTAAATAAGATACACTCTTTTGGGTGCATCAAATTTTTGGCGCCGTTGCCGGGGATTGCTTTCTTTAGTTTATTTGTTACTTGGTTTATTCTTATTTTCAGTTCTAATTAGTTTTATTTTCTTGTACATACAAGTTTTTCTTTTCAAATTTAAAAAAAAAAAAAAAAAAAAAAAAAAAAAAAAAAACAATGGAATTGAGCAATCTAACACTTGAAGAGTTGGTGGCATACATGAACATGGAGAATCAACAAGCCAATCTCACCTCCCCAGTTCAACAATTGGCCATGGGAGGATGTCAAGGCCATCAAGTGTTCCAAGACCAACAGTATGATCATTACTCAAACACTTACCATGAGGGATGGTGGGATCATACTAATTATGGCTACTCGAAAAATTACCAAGAAGTAGATCCTTATGCCAATTACACTCATCCATCTAGCTTCAATCAATCATGGTCTCAAGAACCAGATCTTTTTCAACCACCACATATGACTCAAAACTCAGGTACTTCTTTAGAAGATCTTGTCTATTCTCTTGTTACTGATTCTTTGCAATTTCAACAGGAAACAAGGGCAAGCATCCAGAGTTTGGAAAAGCAAATGAGCCAATTGGCTAGTAGTATGGTGGGATGGGTAGCACAAAGATCTGAAGAACTCCCAGCCCAAACGATGGTTAACCCAAAGGAGAATGCTACTATTGTGACCTTGAAGAATGAGGAACAAGATGAGGATGAAACAAAATTAGAGATGGATTCTATTCTTGAGGATAATGAAGCCAAAGATCCAAATAAGAGTATTTCGGCACCTGAGGTAACGTTTAAGGTTTCACTTTTTACTAATGTTTCTTCTCCACCTTTTCCTAGTAGATTTGCAAAGTTCAAGGAGGAAGAACATGAACAACACATGCCGGAAACCTTAAACAACTTGTTTGTGGAGGTCATTCAACAAGTATCAAAATATGCTCCATTCCTCGATGACATATGCACCACAAAGGATGATGGAATAATACTTGTAATGGAGAATGCATCCACTGTTGTGCAAAGAAAGCTTCCTCTCAAACGCATAAATTTGGGAAATTTCATGTATGAGCCTGACAAGCCTAAAATGCCAAGAAGGGGTGTTGGTTAGGTTCAAAACACTAAATCAAATGCTAATTGGGGGAGGCAGCCTAATTAGTGAAAGCATTGCCAAACTGCCATCCTCAGATTTGCTCTCTTTTTCTTTATCTTTTTCTTATGTTTCTTTGCTAATTGTGTTTAGTGTTTCTAAGTTCATTTAGGCTGCATAAGTTTATTTTGTTTATTAGTTCTTTTCACTTACACATGATTCTTTCATTTGGGATTAATAGCATTACATTAATGACAATGTAAGAATTATGTGTGGGGGGAAGAATTTAGGATTTTATTTAGAGTGTTTTGTTTTTGAGTCTTTTTATGTTGTTTTTCTTTCTGATCCTTGTTTTGAAAATAACTAGATGTAAATATAATTTTTTAACCCCGGTTAAACGGCGGATAACGGTACTCCGTGATTATTTAAGTCGGTTCCGTCAGCTACCCACAAAACTGATATTGTATATAAATTTCTCTTTCAATTTCTCTTTCATTTTTTTTTTCAGGATGGATGATATTCTCACACGATTGCAGAAACGATTTCCTCCTTTTCCTCGAAATATTTTACTGAAGCTTTACCAAGTTCGATTTGAAAGATTAAGAATGCTTATGCACAAAGGGATTCCTGAAGACATACGTTGGATAATTGAAGCCAAGGTACGTGAAGATGAATATCTTCCTGTTTTGCATTTACCAGGTACAGGTAGAAGCACTTTTGCAAAGAAGCGACGAGCAAAGCGCATGAGTTCAAATTGCCACAAATGTGCACGATGGACGTGTAACGGTAAATGTCGTTCTATTGGGATTCCGTCCTCTTATCGAGATGATAAAATTGAATTCATTAAGGATGGACTGAGTAAGGAGAATTTGGGTAATATCCAACTTTCTCTTGAGACGCATCCTAGTGGAGACGTACAAAGAGAAATTCTTGATTTATGGCCGCAATTCCAAAGGGAATGGCAACATCTTGGGAATCTGATGTTAAAAGACCCTGTTTGCCAGCTTGTAAGAAAACTGGATGGGAAGCATATCCTCGACTCATAGAAGGCGTTTAAGCCGTTTCTGGACGTAAAACCAGAGGAAGATGTGAGCCACAATCACAACTACAATAAATGACTTCTCAGCTTTTGGTTTGATTTGCAATAACTTCATTTCGGTTTAATTTACGTGTTGTTCGATTTGTGTAATTATTCTCATTTTTTTTATTGGTCTTTTACGGTTGATTTTTCTTCTTTTTTGATTTTCTTCCTGAAATCACGCAAAAATCTTTTGTTAGGTAGGTTAACATTTTCTTCTGACAGGTAAAATACACTTTCGGCGACATTATTACTCTTGTCTGATTCACTACTCAGTCCTCTATATATTACACCATGTACTCATTCTCTTTCAGGCACTCGAAAAAAAAAATGGAAAGTACTTCATCCCAGCGCATTGAAAAAATTTGTGTCTTTGGAGGTGCTTATCCAGGGAAAAATAAAATATTAGCTGATGAAGCCATAAGAGTTGGAGTAATACTTGCCCAACAAAAGATCCAGTTGATTTATGGAGGCGGTAGTACGGGTTTAATGCGAGCAGTCGCTACAGCAGCACACGCCGGAGGAAGTCCAGTTCTAGGAATCGTGCCAAAACTATTCACAGGTTTTTGTGGACCTACCGTGGGTAAGGAAATACAAGTCTGGAGTATCCCTGAACGGATGACAATCATGTACCATTGTGCCGATGCATTCATTGCTTTACCAGGAGGTCTGGGTACATTGGAAGAAATAGCTTGCATGGCTTCTTGGTCATCTTTGGTCACAAATAAGAAACCCATTGGTTTGCTTAATATTAATGGTTATTTTAGTAATTTGCTTTCATATTTAGATAATGCTGTGGAAAATGGATTCATGTTTTCAGAGGCAAGGAGACCATAATTTCTGCTACAACCATTGAAGATTTACTCAAAAAGCTCCAAGCTTATGAGTGTTTATCTGCTACGGTTGTTTCGCAAACGCTCGGAAAAAGAAAAAGAGATATGGACGAGCAAGGAGTGGATTGCACTTTGTCTTTGTGACATTATCTAACATTTTGCTTGTTGTGTCTCAGTTATAATAAGTGGTTAGCAACCTCTGCAGGTAATATCTCATAAATTCTACCTTTAAAATTTGACATTGGGGACAATGTCATATTTTAGTAGGGGGTAAGGGACATATTTTGCTAATTTAAAAAAAAAATTGTTGTGTTTTAAGACATTTAGAAGTATTCATTCTGAACAAGGTCTGAGTAAGGGAGACTTGAGACATACCTTGTCAGTTTGATTTAATCTTCAAAAAAAAAAAAAAAAAAAGCATGTTTAGACTTAGTGTGTTTTTAGTGTGTTTTAGTTACTTTCAATACTATGATGAGATATGAATTGCATAAGTCTAAAACAGATTTATTAGTGAGAAGATTTTCATGAGAATTGAGCTTGATATCAACCTTTTTATGAGCCAATGTTAATATGATATGTTGATTGAGAAAGAAGCATGTTTAGACTTAATCTGACTTGTATAATCATCCTTGTGAGTTTTTGAGCCTATAATGATTGATGCATTATATAAATCAATCTAATTTCTTTCTTGAGTGCTCTTATGATTACATGATTCTCTAGAACTTGCTTTAGACCTTGTTGAGACTATATTGATGCATGTGACAACATGAATATGATAGAGGCATTAGGATTGTTAGCCAGGGCCAAACAGCCATCCCTTATTGATGTTCCAAGAGAACACACCCTTAGTGAACCAATTTGAGCCTACATTGAATAAGCTATCTCTTTGGTAACCATAACTTGTCCCTAACCTAAATATACTTATATCCTTACCTTTGTTCCAAAGATGAATTAGCATGTTTTGAGACAAGTTGCAAAGACAAGGAAGATCTATTGAAAATTTGGGTTAGAAACAAGAAATAAGTGTGGGGGGGAAAGAAAAGAAAAGTCAAGAAAAAAAAAAAAGAAATGGAATACTGGCAAATACATTCCTATGTAAAAAAAAAATATGAATCATCTCTTGAATTTGGGGAAAAAGAAAAAGATGTTACAAAGTTGTTTAGAATGAAGAAAAGGCCCAACATGAATATCCGGCCTAGGTGACTATGTACTTGTAAAGAGTTTTGAGAAGTTTCTTTGTATGATCTTATTATGTCTCTAAACTTTATGAACTCTTTGGAACCTTTGTGATATCTTTATCCTTTTGTTCTTCAATCACATTACAAACCCCTTGGCCCCATTACAACCTTGATTAAAGACCTCTTGATTCATGAAGTTGTATGATCTAAATAGTGGAGAATAGGTGGACAAGCAAGAATATCGTAGAACTGTTTTCATGAGATTGATTGAGTGTAAACACTTTACCACTACTTTAAAGAATGAAAATCATGAGAGTATCCCATGTGAGTAGTTGAGATTAAGTTTGAATATGCACTATTTTGATTGAAATATGTTATGTTAATATTGGCTTAACTCAAACAATTTACATTCAAGCATGATTTTTTGTGAAATTCTTTAAGCTATTGATTAGTTTATAAGACTTGTTCAAAGATTGTCTCTAATGTGTATTGAAAGGATTAGGAGTAAATATTTTTAGTATATGTAGTTTATTTATATTTTAGTTTTTCAATGTTTGTGGGTATCGTTCTAGTAAACCCTCACGAGACTAAACTCGTCCACTAGGGACACCTAGGGGTTTAAAGGCTTGTGTCACATGCTAAGTGCCACCGTGATTTCCTACGAAAGTGGATTAGATTAGATTTTCTTATTTTATTTTTATTTGTTTTTGCTCGAGGACTAGCAACAATCTAAGTGTGGGGGTGTGATAACTCGTATAATTATATAGTTTTTAGTTATGTTTTATTATTGTTTTGTGTCAAATACGAGTTATTATTGCTTAGTCTAATTGTGTTTATGATCTTTTATATTTTTATGTAATTTGGTGTTTTTTTACGAGTTTCTTTGAGTGATTTCAGATTACTAGGTTAAATCAACAATTAAGGGCAAATTCAGTTCAGTTCCAGTTCCGACACCTTTTGCCATATCAGCTATATCTGGAGTTTCACTGAAGAAATAAGGCTGAAATTTTAACCGTGCAAAGTTAAGTGGCATATCTAACTTTTTCATGTTTTACACTTCTTGAAACGGAGTCGTTTTCCCTAGCGAAATCGACCATGAAGTTGGCTGATGTGCAATGACGTCTGTGCTGACCTGTTTTGGTATTTTGCCCATATCTTCTGATCCACATCAGCAAATGAGCTGATTCCAACGGCTATGGATCACTAACTGATAGGGGAACATTTTTCTAGAAGACCATGTGATCAGATCAAGCTTCCAATATTGAAAAAATCGACCATCAAGTTGGCAAAATTGTCATACAATATGACGAAAATTGTTAGAAAAATGCACCCACCTATTATACCTACCTTTGAAATTTGTAAAGCTTGTCTCTTGTCATTTAGTCCTCCAAAATGTGTATAAATAGAGGGCCTTGGATGATTGTAGGAGGCATTGTACATTGGTAGGATATTAGCCATTGTAATAAAATTCTCTAAGTTTTCTTCTTCTTTCTTTTCTCTAGTTTTCTTTTTCTTTATTTTCTTCTTCTTCTTTCTTTCTTTTATTTCCTTCTTAGATTCTCTTTAATTTTATGTTTATGTTTACAATGCCTATGCTAGGCTAAACTTCTATTTGGTTAAGGGTGATTTCAAAGCCCTAGACATGTTTTGTGATTGATTTTCAGATTCTATCTATCATTAATTTTCTATCAAAGTTGCTTATGTTCTTCTACAAGAATTGTTCATGATGTTGTCTTGATTTATTTAGGTGTACAACTAGATAGATCTTGATAATTATCTATTGCTAGTCTAGGAGTCTTGATCCGTGTAATTGTCTTGATTTCCTATTCATAAGTGGCAAATTGTGATTAATGATTATGGTCAAGTTTTCAATAATTGCAAAGTGGAACATAACCTAAGTTGAACAATCCGAGCTTATGTGTTTGTTGCTTAGATCAACCTATCTTTCTCATCATAAAGCTGCCATTAAATTGAATTTAGAGAGCTTATTCTAGGTTGTTTAATGGTTAGAGATTAAATAGAGAGCTTGTTCTATTTAACGACAAACTAAGGAAAGATTGGGATAACAGAGCTTGTTGTTATCTACGGTTGTTAACTTTGATAGTTGGTTGATATTGATAGATTTGAAATTGATTCTTAATAATGTCTAGTGGTGGAGAATGAAACCTTAACCATATTTTTCATATTTGATTCTTCTTACTTACTTGTTTTCTTACTTTTCTAGTTTGCTTATTTTTAAAAGTATATTTATTTTTATTGGCTGGTTATACCGCCTAATTTGTATATTAACTTTGTTTTATTTTTATTGGCTGGTTATACCGCCTAATTTAGTATATATATTTTTATTGGCTGGTTATACCGCCTTGCATCTTATTCTTATTACTTGCATCTTATTCTTATTATTTACTTTAGTTTAAATCTGGCTTCAAAAACCCCTTTTCTTTTATTGTTTTCTTTGAACGTAAGTTATAAACTAATAACTCATAGATTAAAACCCAATCCCTGAGGACTCGACCCTTGCTAATCATTATACTTACAATTGATCTTTTTAGTGCAAGGTTAAATAAGATACACTCTTTTGGGTGCATCAATGCTTGATTTAATTATCTTTAGGATATTTCTGCAATTACTCTTTGTTTTACAATATCTGAAGAGAAAAAAAAAATAGAAATCATGTTCATAATCACCTGCATCTTTGGAATCTCAAATAATAGAAGTTGTATGTTGAAAATCAACAGCCATTTGGTTTCAAGGAGAAGTTAGCAGGTGTGTTTGCCTCTGGGATAAATAAAAAACATTTATTTATAAATAAATAAATAAAAATCCTAATGCAATTGTTTGTTTCACTGGGAAATAAGCCTCGTGATCATCAAGATTTTTTCTTTTACATTATTTCAATTTTGGTAAATTGGATATTAATCAAAGAATTAAACTTTCGTAGTATATTTTTTATCAGAGCCCACTTCTCACTCTTACTCATTTTTCTATAAAGTAGTTCTTGAATTAGTTTTTTTTTCAAGAATTTTTTTATTAGTCATGTCAATAATTCACCAAGACATCTAGGTTTTTAGGTCATTGAGTTTCTTTCTTTGGGATTGTTTTGGTTTTGTATGATGCTTGTGTTTTTTTTATACTTGAAGTCTGTTCCTTCAACCCAAGCGATCATTTTTTCTCACTTCAATTATTATTATTTTTTTTTTTTTGTACAAATCCCTCCAACTAACTCAAAATTCAATGAAAAAAATCCATATTTTATGATATAAAATCTCACACAAATTCAAAGAGAGAAATCCAGGTATTGGATCGATGGTGGAGCCAGATGGGTGCACAGCTAGCAATCTACACTAATAATAAAGCATACACAACCTTTTGTTTTCCTAAAAAATCCCTACTAATCTGGTTCAAAAATTGTGTTTAATTTTAAAAAGATAATCAAAAAAATCTCAAAGGTAAACAACTATACCCATAATCACATAAAAAACATTAGGTAAATTTGATTATTTCAATTTTAATATAGCATGATATATAAATTATGTTTGTGGTTTGCGACATGTTTAAAAGTCGAGGTTTTAGCCTAAAAAGAATGAAACTGGTGAACTCATGAGTGAGATTTGAATTTAAGTAAACAAGAAGAAACAAAAAACTGAAAAAGAGATGGAAAAGAATGGGAAAGAGATGAGATTGGGAGGATAAAAAGAATGAAAAATAGGGAAAAAAAAAATATCAATTACTTGTGGGCCACATAAAAATGAAATGGCACTGATTTGGCTTTATAAACCTTGTTTAGGGAAATAAGATTAAAGTGCTCCTGTTTGGAAAGAAAAAAAAAAAAGATTTTAAAGTATCATTCCCTGATAAAAAAAAACTCAAGTTTTTTTTTCCCTTTGTTGATTTGTCGAGGGTAGTGGGAGGGGAGGAGCTGAGGGGCATCAAGTATCAAGATTCTGTTAGAGCGTGGACGAGGAGAGCCTAAGGGGACATGACTGTCACTTTGTTACTGCTGAAAAACCAATCATGTTTCTCCATGTAGGAGAGCAAAGTTTTATTTGTTATCCTACTTCCGTTGACCCACAAAATTACTATTTTGCTGTACTTTTCAGCATGGTGCCTCGTAACAATTTGGTGTCAACTTATAGGGTAAGAACAATGAGAACAAAAGCATTGATTTGGCCATGTCAGCATAAAATGGATTAAATTGCAACTTGCTCTCCCGGTAATCATCAAAAGAAGTTAACTCTCTGTCATGATTAGGCAGACATAGACTTTGCAGCAAAGGTTTTTCCATTTTCGAGCAAAAATGGAAAGCGAGAAAGAAAGAAATCTACAGTTTAAAAAAAATTTGTGTTTCAGGGTTTCTATCACGTTTTTTTCCTGCTAAGTTTTCGAGTAATAAAATCAAGATGGAGGAAGAGGTTGCTAGCTATCGTGCTTCTTAGTCGAGGAAAAAAAACAGTGAGCAGCTTCAAGACGGAGTCACACTTCACTTGGCAAGGTAAACAGTCAAATTTTCAATGGCTTTCATTTGGTAGTAAATTTAGTTGTAGAAAATATTATATTTGTGTTGCTGGGAGTCATTCCCAAGCACCTCTTGTTTCTATGTCATCAAAAGAGAATGTGCATGAACATACTTTTCAGCAAACTGTTTTTGCAGTTTTTTCTCAGCAGCAACAAAGAATTCTTTGAGTTCAGCTTCGGTTGGCATCTTCTCCACCTTTGATATACGGCCAGAGTTCGCCTCTGATGGCCTCGACATTGAATCCAGGTCTTCTGGTTCAGCTCAGAGCTCACTCAACGGCGCCGTTTCTCTACTGCTAGAATTCACCAAAGAGACAAAGAAGAGCAAAAGAAACTGAGAGAAGGAGTATATAATATACAGAAAGAATATTTAAATGATCGGCTGCTTTTGAAATTCGTATTCAAGAGACCAAAGTAACCTACAGTAATTCAAATAATATTAAAATAAGAAATAGTAGTAAACAAATTTATTCCTAGAATTATTATAAGCGCAAATATACACAGACCTTTCTCTGCTGCTAAAATGCGTGGATGTTTCAACTTCAATACTCTCATCGTGCAAAAATTTTAAAAATTCTCGAATTTAATGGCATCAATTAAAGCTGGACAATCGAACTTCCTGGAACCCATAAAGACAAAACTTATTAAAATTTTCAAAAAACAAAAGAGTTTCAAAATTCACCTCCAGATCCAGCAATTCGATAATCATTTTCTCGCTCGATCATATATTGCTTGAACAGCATGACACATCATCATCATGAACCGAATTAGGGCACAAAAACCGATTTTCATTACGACGATGATGATCCACCAAAAATCTCCGGCTTCTAAACTGAATATACGACGTCGTCGAGATTGTTGAGGAAGTTACTTTATATTCAGCTTCTTCTTCGTCGTCATTTAATCTTCTGTGTTTCTTTTGAACTGTTCTGGTTGCCGCCATGGCTCGCGTTCGAACTCCGGCGTCAGCTAGCTCCATAACTGCAATTTCTCCAATTGATCTACCCTTTCTCCTCATAATTAAAAAAGATAAAAATTCCTGATCTCTGTTTTTTTTTTTTTTTCCCATTTTTTTATAGAGAGCGAGAGTCAACTTTTTTTTATGACTACCGGGAGAGCAAGTTGCAATTTACTCCACTTATGCTGAGATGGCTAAATCAATGGTGACCAAATTTCTTAATTGATGTAAGAGTTATAAATAATTTTGTTCCTATTGTTCTTACCTTAAATGTTTTTATTGTAATTTTTTTTTTTTGACCAATATATATTTCTATTGTAGTTATATGTTTTTATTGTAATTTTTTTTTACCAATATATGTTTCTATTGTAGTTAACAATTTAAATGCTCTATTCTTCTTGAAAATAATGGTTAGCTAATGTTAGGTTCGTAAATCATTTTTATAAATAATTTTTATTGTTTGATTTTTTTGTGTAAAATATTTTTTTTGTTATTTGATAATTTTTTTAGATATTTATATTGATATAAAAAATTGATCTTACATTTAAATGGTCGATTTTTTTATTTTGTTTTAATTTCTATTCTTAGGATATAAAAATTAGGGATCGATTTTTTTGCTTTGTTTCAGTTTTCGAAAAATATTTTATACTTTAAAAAGTATAAATATTTTTCAAAAGAAATTGATTAATTTTTTGTTAACTTAAAATTTATTTTTCATTGATCAAATTATTTTTCGTAAAACAAATATGAAAAATATAAAAATTATTTTTCCGCAAACCCTTAATTTTAAGATTAAGATATGGTTGAGATATCCAGACTGTTTAAAGATGTTGTTGCAACCTAAAAAAATAACAAGTCTTATCGCAAGATTTTATTATTCGTTAAGCGTGACATTAAAAAAAACTCGAGGAAAAGTCGACTTAATTCCTCTAAAAAAATAAAAGTTTTGAAAATGACCTTGAAAAAGACATGGAGTCGTCACCAATCTTTTTTAGCTAGGTGTGATCGGCCACCTATTAAAACTGGTTTTATAAAATATTTTAAAATTAATTAAAACATTTTTAAAACAAATTTCAGGTCTGTGTTTTAAAACCAGAGAAATCAAAGAAATGGGTTCGGGACTCGGTTACGTGTGGGGAAGGATTAGCACCCCGACAGCGCTCGTATAAAACGGTACCTTATTAATCGTGTGTTATCTCAAGTCTCGGTAAAAAGTTGGTTTTAAATTTAGTATTTCAAGTTAATTCCCAATTTAAAGAAAAATAATTTTATTTTTAATTAAAAATTATCCGAAATTTATAAATTCAAAATTTTCTTATATTCCCCAACAAACGTGGTAAAATATATAAATTTTTATTAGTTTGAAAAACTTTCCAAATCATTCTCATTTTAAAGAAGATATTCCGTTATTAATGATAATTGATGATATCCTCCCCAGCAAACCCGGTAGAGAACTCATGAATTATTTTAACTCGGGAATATCTTTATTTTATTGAAAATCATTACCTTTTTTATAACATTTAAAAAAAAATAAAATGAATATGTATGACATAAATAACATGACATAGCAAAATCTAAATAATATAATGCAACCTAAATGATATGATATAATTTAAATGTCTTAGCATATTCTAAATGAAATGAAAGATCCTAAGTTATATGATATATTCTAAATAAAATGAAATGACCTAGGTAACATAATATATTCTAAATGAAATAAAATATCCTAAATGACATAATATATATCCTAAATGAAATGAAATGACCTAGGTAACATAATATATTTTATATGAAATGAAATGACCTAGGTAACATAACATATTCTACATGAAATGAAATAATTTAAATGACATGGCAAATATGAATGATATAGCATATAATTTAAATGACATGGAATATAAAATAATGCTATCATATAATATGCATGAAAATAAAAATTAAAATAATAATGCATGAACATAGTATATGCTAAAGAATAAAAAAATAACTAAATAAAAAGCATAGAATATCATGAAATATTCAAAATCATATAATAATCAATATAACATAACTCAAAATCATAACAATATCATAGAAATTATTATAGCAAAACTCACATATTATATAAAATACATGAATATGAAAAATGCAATGCATGAAAATGTATTTTTTTTCTTTAATTAAGGAAATCCGTATATCTAAAAAGATATCCGGCTACCTTAGGAAAATATATCAAATTAAATATTCTAAAACCAAAATACTTTGTGATTGTTTGAAAACGATTTAGAAAAGCTTAGATTAAAAATAAAAACTTAGCTAAACTCTTTTTTATATGGCTCTAATTTTCTAAGTTTAAAATCCCGGACTTGACCACCCTTAACCCGAGACTTAAAAAATCATTTTTAGAGTTTAAAAAGGCTGAGAAACTATCCTAAATCAGTAGCTAAACTTTTTAATCGGCCCCCTCTAAGTAACTTAACCAAAACAGAAAAATGATTTTCCTTCAAATTCAATTCTGACTCCACTGTCCAGTTTTAAGCCACGATTTTTTATCCTATTTTTAAAAATTCTAAAAAATCTAAAAAAGTCACTTGAGCCTCAGGACATGTAAAACTACACGAAAAAAATAAGCTTAATTTTCTGATTAAAGATGATTGCCCATAAAAATCGGGAAAGTACGAGTACTGGTGAAAAAAACTGTTTTGCCAAAACACATTTTTTTGCCTTTGATAAAATCATTTAAAAATCAAAGTAAAAATATTTAAGACTCACAAAATGACTCACATACAGTAGCTAGGACTTTTGAAAAGTTAGACAAAAATTGGCTAAGTAAAAAAATCACAAAGATAGAATAATCAATTTGATAACTCTTTAATTTTCCACAAGTATACTCAAGAGAGCATGACTTTGAACCATTAATTGGCCTAAGTCATTAGTCAAGTGGCATGGACATGAAATGCATGAAAAAATACAGCAAATATGATGCATGAAATGCATGAGTTTAAACCTAAATGTCATGAAAAATGCATGGCATCAATAAAATGTCCTAGACCTAAATGAACTTGCATGGCATTTAATGCAACCTAGGTCTAAAATGCATGGACATGCATGGCAAAATAAACCAAACCTAACATCTAAAATATGCATGGCAATAACACAAACACAAGGCATGCTTAAACCAAATACTCAATCAAATGTCATGCAAATGCAAACCTATCAACTAACATAACAAAAATGTACACACAAAGCAAAATACATGAAGTGGCCGAATGGCCTCAAGCTCCAAATAAGCATGGCATTTTCACAAACACTTGATATACTTAAACTAAATACTCAATCAAATTCCATGCAAATGCAAACCTATCAACTAACATTGCAAAAATGCACTCATAAAGCAAAATCAATGGGGTGGCCGAATGGCCTCAAGCTCCAAGCAAGCATGGCATTTTCACAAACACTTGATATACTAACATACTTAACTAAAATATAACACTCAAATCATGCAAATATAAAGTAGAGGTATTAAAACTAACAAACATTTTCACAAACACATGGATTACAAAATATAAGACATAAACAAATTTAAACATTTTGAAAATAGAAAATTAAAAATGCAAGAACATGATAATAAGCTTATAAATGGCAATAAACAAGCAACCAAATTAAAACAAGCTTCAAATATATGTAGTAGTAGAAGATTTAAAGCATCAAGACTAAAAAAATAACTAAAATAACATGACAAACCAAAGCAAAACAGCAACAACAAAAATCTGGGCCATTCGGCCATACCAAGGAATCAAGAAGAAAAAAAAAATTGTAAGAACTTTTTTAAGAAGAGATGAAGAAAGAACTTAAAAAGAACATTAAAAAACACTTATTTAAAAGGAAAAATTAAAGAAAACTCACCAAAATAATGATCAAAACAGCAAAAACAAGAATGGAAATCAAAGAAAGTGCAAGAGTTGGTGCTAAAAGCAACCTCTAGAAGCTATCTTTCAAGCTTTTTCTCTTCAAACTTTCTTTTCTTTTCTAAACTTTTCTTTTTGCTTTGCAACAATGGAGAGAAAACTCAGCCAAACAAGAGAGAAATATCAAAAATCAGAGTGAGCTAAAAACGAAAGAGCCCCCTCCCTATAGTTGTCGCAACTTGCCTCTCTCCTAGACTAGAATGTTGTCATTTTTACTCCAACCAATTTCCATCCAAGGGCCATTAATCTAAGATGTTTAAAACATGAAATTATCACCCTTAGATTTGGCCATCAGCTATCCATAATTACAGCTATTTAAGAATTATGTTGACACTCTCCCTCTTCATGCATTGGCCTATGTGCCTTATTTGCAAAGGTTTGATCAAAAAATCACTAACTAACTCTTAATTTTTGGCCTTTTGATTGAAAAATCAGAAACTAATTCCCATCTATGGGCCTTGGCCGGCCAGCACTCTCTCTTCCAGCCCAAGTCTGATTCTTTTGAAAGGCAAGAGAAGCCTTTTTCGGTTTCTTGGGTAAAATGACCTTTTCGCCCCCCGGATGCAAATAAATGGCAAACGGACTCCAAATTCAAAATTTCTTTTTTCAATACTTTCAAAATAATAAAAAATTGAATTCTGGAAGTTTTCAAAATTTTCCGAGTCCATTTTCTATTTATTTGGATTTTTTCTTCCAAAATTGCCCTTTTATGTCCCCACATTTTACCATTTTTTAAACGAGCTCCAAATCACGATTTTTCTTCACCAATCTCTTCCAAATAATTTAAAAGTGTGATCTGGAATTTTTTCATAATTTTTGGAACTCATTTGGTATTTTTTTCGGGATTTATCTGCTTGAATTACTGCATAGAAGGCCCGAGATTTAGCCATTTTGCAAACGAACTCTGAATCAAGATTTTCTTTTGCCAATCTCTTCCAAATAATTTAAAATTGATATTTTCAAATTTTCAGAATTGTTGGAGTCCTTTTGCTATTTTTTCGGGATTTATCTTCTTGAATTACTACATAAGAGACCCGGGATTTGGCCATTTTGCAAACGAACTCCAAATCAATATTTTCTTTCGCCAATCTCTTTCAAATAATTTAAAAGTGATATTTGAAAATTTTCAGAAGATTTGGAGTTCATTTGCTATTTTTTCGGGATTTATCTTCTTGAAATTTACCTTTCTGCCTTCGAAACCCGGTTTTGCTCAAAACAAGTCCGATTTTCAGATTTTCTCCAAACTGAGCCTTGGGCTATCCTTTTTAAATCACTCCTCATCCATTAGGGGCTTTGGTATTTACCAAGTCGGGCCATTTCTGTAATTCTTCCCAATTTCACCGAAATCCACCAAAAATCCTAATTCTCGGTTTTCTCCCGGATTGACTTTTCTTTCAGTTTTTCTTTCAAGTGGCTTCTCCATTTCCCGTAGTCAGTGCTTATCTTTCATTTGGAACCTTCAATTTTGACCAATTCGATCGTTTAAGCAATTTCCCATATTTCCCGGATTAGGGTTTCCTTTCTACTAAATCTGCATAGCCCAACTTCCAAACTCCATATCTTTCGATGTAGACCTCAGATTATCAAAATTCTTTCGCCATTTTGAAATTGAACTTCAAACCTTGATTTTGAAAGTGGGTTGACTTTTTTAGTAGTTGACTTTCTGGGTTGACTTTTTCGTGTTTGACTTTTTTTGAGGTTGACTTTTTTCGTGTTTGACTTTTTATGCTCGCCCTCTTAAACAAAGTCTCGGAGTACCACCTGCAGGATGAAAAAAGTCTTTTTACATTCTAAAACATTAATTTAGGAAGAAAACATACCTGTTTTAGTGATCCGAACAAAATTAAGTATCTGCATATGTCAAATAATATATATATTTTTTTAAATTTACGGGGAATCCTGGTTGGTAAATGGCAATTAGGCAATTTATCAATATCAGCGTGCTCAAGATTTATATAAAAGTTAAATAGTTTAACTTTTCCTTTTGTGTCGGCAATTAGGCAATTTATCAATATCAGCGTGCTCAAGATTTATATAAAAGTTAAATAGTGTAACTTTTCCTTTTGTGTCGGGAAAAAAAAAATTGAATCCATATTTTTAATACGATTCATTTTGTATCAATTATATTGGTCATATTAATCTTACGGTCATTTAGAATCGTATATCAATACAAGAATTTTTTTTTTCTTTTAATCTTTCTATTTATTTAATTTTTTTAATCCATTTTTAATACTCTTTCATGATTTTTTTATTTTTTCATAATTTGATTTTAAAATAAAATATATTCATTAAATTAAATTATTAACATGTTTAACAGAATAAATTATTATATTCTTTTAATATCTTTATGTTAGTTTTATTTATTTGATGTTTGAAAATTTTTTATATTAAATATTTATAATATTTTAAAATTTATATTTACATATAAATATATAGATATATGTGACGAAAGTATGTGAAAATTATAACATATATAATTTATAATAAATATGAAATTAAATAACAAACTTATAAGATTATTTGATGTGAAATCGATTTTAATTCACTGATAAAAACAAAATCAAAAATAAAAAAATTATCTAATTGTCACATGCTAAATCCTTTGGGAATGCACTTGATTTTAAGAGAAACTTATTTCTCTTTCACTTTTCTGCATGTGAAAGGAAGTTATTCTATCTTTTTTAACTGTTGAAACGGTTGTTGCCGATGAAGGGCGCCGTTTTCAACGGTATGTTTGTAAACTTTTTTATATGTATATATAAATTTTATAAACAAAATATTAAATAATGTCGAAAATTTTGAAATATCAACACATAAACATATTATTGGTTTAAAAGAAAACTGAAACTTTCACCTCTACGGTATGAACAAAATTAATCATCACTACATCAAGAATCTGACTCTTTAGAGAAGTAATCAGACTAAATTATACAAATATGCAATAATTAATTTCATGTAGTCTGTGAAAAAATAAGTATATTACAAATTATAGTTATAAAATGCGATTGTTACGCAACATAACGAACGCAACATAAAGAAAATTGAAACTTCCAAACTACATTTTTTTTTTTTTTTGATAATTGGGTAAGGGGAGGGGTTGCTTGGGTTTGAACCCAAGACTTCATGCCCCTAAGTCTCTTGGCCACTCAGCCAAGAACTACATTTTACTCATTAAGTAACGTTCGTAATACTATTAAATTCCTTGAAACACTATCAAATTCAGGTACGCGACAACCGTGACACCAATCATTGAACATAAAAAGTGCAACTTCTGAAAATAAATTAGCATTACGCTCCTGTTGATAGATTTTGATCAGAAATCTAAGACAAAAAGGTTGTGATGGAATCTGAAAGAGTGATCAAAAACCTAGAAGATTAAATCAGACAGCCCAGACTACAAGAAAGACGAGAAGTTCATAATAGCACCAACTAAAAACTTTGAAAGGCTATTGATAGCAGAAACTCAGAAGAATAACAAAAAGGCATCAAGAAGACATAAACTGCTATTAACAATAGCTGAAACTTTTCATTGATTTCACATTATCAGTCTTTGGATAACCGCAGGCTCCCTACAATTCTCACTTGACCATACAAAATTATGAACATTAAGATGGATATGGCGGAACTATAGGAATGAAACTATCCCCAGAAATTTGCTAAAAATTGCATGATAACGGGGTTGGATATGTACACAGCAATTTTTCAACTGGCTATAAAAATGAAAGACTAATTCAAGGGGGAGAAAATGAGAAACAAGGAATACAAGAACTAGGCAGAAATACCATTTAGGTACGGTTGCTTTAGGGACTTGGATTGAGATAAATCATCATCTCTAGTGCTACAAAGTTGACAAGGGGGGTCAGAGGATTCCTGTGAGCACCAATGATCTGGGACACTCAAAAAGTAAGTTGACATGAACTTTCTGAATCTTTTCTTATATTCCTTGGGAGAAATAACAGTTGGCAACACATTCTTAGGAACAACCAATGAAGACTTAACCCATGTCTCAAGTTGTTTGTCCCAAGTATACTGCCTGAGATAATCAATAATCCCACATACAAGCTCCCGCCGCTGGGTATCCACCCCAACGAGTAAAGAATAATCCATTACATTGATTGACTGCAAACAAAAAGAGAAGAATAGAACTGGCAGTCAATACCTCATTCCAAATCAGAGAAATGTAACCTAAAAAGGAAAAAGAAAGTTAAAAATAAAAAATAAAAATCTTTTTTTGGGGTTGATGGGGAGTGTTGAATACTATTCAAGGGCAAAAATTATTAAAATCGAATGCTGCTAGCCACGAAAGAATTTATCTATCTAGTCAGGGCAAAAGTCCAACTGAAAGAACTAGAAGCTCACATTGAGGAAAGTTGTGTCATTCCATACAGCCCGTTGCAAGAGACGCTTGGCTTTATTACTAACATATAATGGAGAGGAATTCATGTCATTGACAAAGTTCTGATCCAAAAGAACATCTCCAGAACCATCAGCAGCTGAATTGAATCGAGCATGTAAGGCCCCTTTAAGATCATACTGGCGAGTAATATTTCTACCAAAAGTAAGATTCTCCATCACCATAAGATCATGTCTTGACTCTTTCCCTGTTTTTGGCTGTCTTACTATCACCTGCAAAATGTTCAAATGTTCATGAAAAAGAGCAAAGGATAAAGTAATCAGATGTAAAAAAAAAAAAAAAATTATAGCAAACCTGATAAATTCCAAGAACTTTAGCAAGGCAAGTTTGGTTTCCAGACTCAAATGATTGATTCATGTACTTGAAATAATGTAAAGCAAACTTCTCAAATGAATCATACTCCGTCTTCTTAATTTCCTTTATAATAAACCTGTCATCAAGTGTTTTAGCAAAAAAGGACTTGCTCTTCCCTCCTTTGGCATCCCAGCTTCTGCAACGGCTAAGGGAAGCAATATAATCAAGCTCTGAAGGGCAGCACCGCTCCCGGAGATCACGGAACTGGTTAGCATATAAACATACTACCGAGTATTTACCCTTCCCAAGTGATTTTGAAACCCCTAGAGAAACCTCTATATTAAGTGCATCAGGAGGAACTAGAGAATCCAACAAGTTTAACCCATCAAAACTGGAGAAGCGTGACTCTTCCGAAGAAATGCTCAGACTAGAGACAGAGTCTGAATCAGAGGAACCACTAGAAGACCAATGTGGGGATGTTATAGTAGGAACTCGACCGAGGCTACGTAAACTTAGCTTATCTCTCCTCCTCCCATCCTCATTGGACACTTCTGTTACAGCATGCAGATCTTTCAGCAACACTAATGCACAAGCAATTATACTTGAGAGTTCACCCTCATAGTCTGACACTATATAATCATTAGTTCCTAGTGGTATGTGTAGCCTTGAAGCTTCCTCCCTGATTAATTGATAGCCTGCGGGTATTTGTGCTGGAGTATAACTACTGATGGATTCGAACTTGGGGACATTTCCTCTTAGAAGATCCTTTATATATATCTGTCTGATTTCAGAGAAAGGCATCCAGAACCATCCATTTAAGTTTTCTAAGCTGGATAGTAATGAACGTGGAGATCCACCACTCCTAGATCCATTTGAATCAACTATAGAATCATTGAAGGCGAGATCTGTAGAACTAGAAATTGGGATTGTTCTATCCACTTGTAAATGATCTGACAGAGGTGCATCCCCTGCTTGATAATTCTCATCACCAAAATGGGCACAAACAGAAATATTAGTTGTCACAACGAACTCTAGCTTGGATGATTTCATAGGGCATACACCATCCACTGTTGGCTTTTCAATATTCTCAACCACAGTGGAATTGCCGTATATGCTGTCACATCCTTCAGATTTTTGAACAGGAATGTTTGAAGAGAATTCATCACCTGAAAATTCATTTCTTTCAACAAATGAACCTGCTTTCAGATTACCAGTATTTTCAGAACCTGTATCACCATTTCCAGATTTAGTTTCTGTCCCACTGTCCTCTCCATCAGCACTACCCATATGCGACTTCAGTTGCTCCGGCACTGCTTTGTTATTGGCACCAGCGACTACTACTGTAGGATCAGACAAGAGGAGAGAATGTAGGCGTCGATCCCAACTGCATGATTCCAGAAGAAGGTCCCACCTTAGTCGGTTCAAGCTGAGGAGTTTGTGAAAACCCAAGTTTGCATTTCCATTATTTGCAACAGCGTTCTGAATGTTTAACTGCAGTTTTTTCCAATGATACACATGAATCAGAGACACATAAGCTCAATTAAATACTGTAGCCAAAAAAAGGATCAATTTATACAATGGCTGAAAAAAAAAATCAATTAAATAGTGATTTGAACTGCATGCAGAGCAACAGTATTCTTCATTTACTATGTTTGTTGATTAGATACCATGTATATTGAAAGTTTTATGTACAATCAAGTTTCACTTGGGATAACAATCTATTATAACAGGGAAACAAACAAAGGCGCACACTCATAATGAATATGACAATATCTCACACAGTATTGAAGAGGAAAATACTTGCTTGTGGTGGTGGATGAATAAAAAGTAAAATCAAGAGCACCCAACAACATATCAGAAAGAACAAGGAGAAACCAACCTCAAATTCAGAAGCTTCCAGTTTCAACATCTCTTCAACATCAGAGAATACTTTTAAGGAACCTTTAAGGTTTAGAGTTGAGCCCACAAACTGGGACCTTATCTGTACCAAAAAGGTTGCAACCTCTCTGAATATTAGCATCCCTTTTGTGAAAACCTAAAGAAAACATCAACACCAATTCAAATATATTAACATGAGAGTGTTGGTGGGGGCAAGACAAATATATGTTTCATCACAGAAAAAACATTATGTCAGAAATCAAAGCACAGTGAAAACAGAATATACACATACATTTTCAAATTCTTCCTTCAGCCAATCTGGTCTTATTGACCTGCTAAACTCCAGCTGTTGTGGAGGCATGGATACGGTATAAGTGGTAACTGAAGAGTAACTAAACATTGCAACCATAGGGCCTAACCTGCAGTTACATGAACATAACAAGAAATGTAAGGAAAACAAAATTCAGGCAGTTCTTTGCAGAGTTTCTAAATTTTTTTTAAAGAAAAAAAGGTAGAACAAAAGGCAAGCAGTAGTTATTATCACACAGCTCCATAGGAAGAGTGTGCATTTTGCCAAATTTTGCAAAATGTTCTGCATTCCAAGACCAGCACAGAAAAGCCTACAATAGAACTTAACATTGAACAAGTCCCTGAGCATAAGAAAAATATAAACCTCCCAAACTCCTAGCCAATAAGTATAGTCACAAGCGTTTAAAAATCACAAGCTGTTACTGCAAACATCAAAGCCCAAGTCTCAAACAAAAAGGATAATATTTCCTGTTTCACAAATAAGTTTGAAAGTAGTTTATTGTTAAATGAAAATGGAAACAGTAATCCATACCCAAAGAAATATAGGAAGTCCCTATGCAGAGAATGCCCACAGCTGGATAATCCGCAGGATGAAGAGTGTTCAGAAAAGCTGAGCTCCAAGAACTTTCCAAATGAGAGACCACGAGCTGCAGTTGAAATGAGCACTCTTTTTGTAGATTTTGAAATTCCATTCCCAGTTTGGCACTTGCCACAGCGACTCCACATCCAGAGTTTTCCCTCTGCTTCCCCAGGTAAATGCTTAGGAAGCCGTTTAACTTGTATTGTTAGCTGCTTATTATGATGTGCATAATAGTAAAAGTGAGCTACTGGCAGTTCACCACATGTAGCACACTGGCTTCTCTGCACAAAGCAGAAGTTTCTGTCAGTGGAAACTGGAAAACTCAACAGCACCACGCATTGAGAAAAGTTCGGTTTCCAAATGCAGTCTACCACATTATAGCGTTGAAAGTTACCTAAGTTTGTAAAGAAAATTAAGATAAACTAAATAACCAAATAAGTAGCCAAAACATATCTCCAATAGTTTAGAGCAGTGGGCAACCTAATCAAACTTGACTCACTTTCAAAAAAACAAAAAAATCGAACTTGAGTCATCAAGAATCACATACTTGAGAAAACTGCACAAGTAAATAAATAAAAAAAAAAATTCTAATAATAGGAGATTCCAGAGACCTGATTGAGTAAATTATCTCGAAGGAACTTTCCAAGAGGAACATCAAAATTCCTGTAGAACATTATATGGCTAAAATGGCTTTGCTCACATATAGTCCCCCTTAAGGCATTCCAGCTAGACATAAGAACCAAAATACTTTGTGAATCCAGCATTGTCTTGATGTCCTCCTTATTTTGCATTTTCTCTTCATTATCATCACCATTAACATTCAAGTTAAGTAGGGCTTCAGAGGAAGCTAGAAAAGTTCGAGGTTGTCCATCATCTTCATCAGAACCACTTTTAGTTTCCGCATCAAATTGCTCTGACGCCTCGAAACTTTTCATTGTGGGAACTGCTTCTGTCCCATTTAACCCTAAATATGCAGACAACGACCGATAAGGAGCAGTGGATGCAAGACGAAAATTGTTTCCGATAACTTTCTTCAGAGAGGCAGAAATAGAAGACAACCCAGAGAAAATGGCTGGATTATATGGCTCCAAAGATAAAGCTGAACTGTAGTCTAATCCTGACTTCACAATTTGATCACCATTTATGTGGTAACCTTCGTCATGGAACCCATTGGAAATGGCAATGTCAATTTCATGTGAACCAGTTTCAGCCGTAGACTCATCAAGACAAGTAACACTCATGTTACAAATTTCTAAGGCATGGGATTCCCGATCTGTTGGCAACACATCTGCTATTCCAGTTAAAGGAATTGTAGAGAACATTGCCTTCTGATCAATATGGAAAGAAGTTTCAAGGATTAAATGATATGCCATAACAACAGCATACTGCACAACACACTTAATCTTTTTCAGTTCTTCAGAATGACTTCCTTTCAGCAAAATCTGCAACCATCATGATATCAAGTTAACAAGGAAGTACATACACAGGAATACGCCATAGATATCTTACCAGAAAAGAAACAAGGGAGGAGGAAGCTTGTTATCGGGCAGATAGCATCAGGTCAAACATCTTAAGTCCAGATATCAAACACGAGTTCTTTTTGAGAAACAAGAGGAATAAAAATGGATGATGCAAAAGAAACTCAAGTGGAAGACACCCAAGCCTCAAAAGTGTAATCAACCCCATAACAACACTATGCGTAAACAACTACAAATTGGTAAAGTGTAAATTAACTAATGGCTTAAAATAAGAACAGCAGCATTTGGTTAACACAGGAAGACCATATGCTACAAAGAGTAGTGTATTTGTAGGGAAAGGAATAAAGACTACAGCAAACTGCTTTTTCTCAACATTTCAACATAAGAGGCTCAAGCTTTAAGATATTATTGCATTTCAAACTTACAACATACAACAAATTAGCAATAAATAAGAGCCTGAGAGATAATAAATGAAATTAGTTAATTTAACATGTATTTTTCTTGAACATTTTAATAGCTTCGGTTTATGAGGTTTGAAGTTCAAGGCCCTATCCAACTTCATTAATGTCAGAACAACTGGTAAAAATAATGGTAGAAGAATGTTTGATGCCTTCCTATTGAGAAGTTTTACGACAAGAAATACAGGATAAGCTGTCAAAGGAATGAATCTTTTGATTAGAAATGCGTATTTATATTTTTTCCATATATCAACTACTCGGACTCTATTACCAGTTCCCACATCCAATGTCTAACTCTATCTTGCTTCCCACGCACAAGCGCATGTGTGTTTGCATGTATGCAAGAAAATGCTGATGCGTCCTGACTACTGGGAAAAAACAATTAAAAAAAGAAAGAAAAAGAAGAGAAGAAGAATAAGAATAAGAACAAGTCATCAACTTACAGTGCAACAAAGACGTTTAGGACAGCCCTCAAGGAACATCAATGTTTTACTTGGCCGTTTTCCCCCTTCACCAAAGCAAGCATGTTCTTCGAAAAACTTTTCTATATAAAAGGAGTCACACTGCTTAAAGGAGTCATTCTGCTTTAGCTTTTGATTCATCAAAGGATCGGATGGTATGATTGGTGAGCCAGTACAGCATGCAACTCTCTCTAGACGATGAAGTTTCATGTCAAACACCAGTGTGATTCCTTTGGCAAGAATATACTCTTGAACATCACGTGAAACACTTTTCTCCACCAATATCACATTTGGATGGCACATGTCTATCATCTCACTTAGAGATTTCATATGACCTTTTTCCTGTTTTTAAGGGTCAATGATCAGAAACATAGAGTAGTATACTTCTGCATTACAAAAAACAGAGTTTGTTTTTGCCACGGTACCTCATCTAGTGAACTGAATGAAGACAACCCACTAGAGGACTGACCAAGGACTCCCTTAATTAATAACAGCCTTGGATTCTTGAACTTAGTTTGCATGTGCTTATGAGCAGCATGCTTTTTGAAGACCAAGCCCTTGAGTAATTGGCTGCAAAACAGATGTTAATTTATAGGTTCAAGAGACGAAAATCCTATAACAGCAATAGCATTAATTTTCTATTATAAAGAGGTGTTTCAACTAAAGCATGAGAGATTTTGACTTTCATGTGTGCTCTAATACATTCATTCAACTAAAAGGCAATTAAAATTTAAAAAGAGTATGACTTTTCACATGCTACCAGTTAAAGGAAAAGTAAAGTAACCAGTATTCTCTTCCTCAATTAAATTTTATGGAGATAACAGATGTTTATAAGAGCTATCTGAAGATGATGCTTCAGAAAAGCACATTACCACCACCCTTCAATCTTAAAAAGAAACATAAAAGGTGAAACAAAAACCTATTTGTCTCTTCATGAAATCTAAATTACTTATTGAATAAATATCCTTAAGTAGGAGCAATATAATTTTAAACATTATATTGAAATCATATCACCTTTGACTGCGAGAACCAGTTGCAATGCATTTCACTTTCACATATCCTTCTGGACCCATTGCTTTGCCATCAATAGCATCAAGCTTCAAAAACAGAGCAGCTTCCCAAGATAAAGAAGCAACTATATCCACCCAACTATCACCGTCATTCACAGAACAGGCAACACCCACAGATTTCAGAAGTTGACTGACAATAGCTTTGAACTTCCCATTTATCACCTCTTCCATTGCCCTTTGTTTTTCCTCTTTAAACCTGTGGCGCCCATTGCCCTCATCTTTAATATGACTCAAGGAACTTGGTTTTCCCCATTGTGTGCCATCTCCACATTCATCATCATCATCATCATAAGCCAGAGTATCCTCCAAGTCGTCCTCTGGATCTTCAGGCTCTGGAGGTTCCCAAATTTGATTATCTATTTCACCATTAATAAACTGAGAAACTCCACTATCTTTGACAAAGGTTCTAGGAGAATTTTCAACAACATTTTCTTTTGTTGCTTGTTCATTACTAGCTTCTGTTATCTCACCATCTCTCACTATGTCCATATCATTGCTATTTTTCTTATCCCTCAAGTTGCTTTCTGTCATCATATTCGAGCTATCAACTCTCTTCCTAGGGCCTTCTGAGCTCAGGTGCTGCAATCGGCCATTTGGCAGACAATTGAGCTCCTCATGACTATTTTTTGAACCAAACTCTTGGTCACCCTCACCCCTGAAAAATATAAAATATAAATAAGTAAATATACGTTTATATTCACGCTTACACACATATATAATCACAAGACTCCAGTTAATATTGACTAGTAGTATAACAGCACCACAATTGAAAAGAAGGGCACCTACCGATCATATGAGTTTATATCAACTGAAAAATCACCTGATGGAACAGAATACAAAATGTAAAACATTTAGCTTAAAATGAAATGGAAATAAATTAACTAATAAAAAAGAGATAGATAGTTACTGCAGCTAGAATATGAGCGATCACTGCTAGACAATGAAGTAGTTGGACTGATCATTGGTGTTGCATACGGAGTAATACCATCCCGTTTTACATATTCTCTTCCTTGCCTCTCCCAACATAATTTACAAGACCAAATTGGATCTCCAGTACTTGAGATTAAAGCATTACCATTCTCCTGTTTCCTCCTGTCCTCAATGGACTTCGTAAGTTCGGCACCACAGTAATGACACATGCTACACATCTGACTAAATAATAACTCCAGCAAATTCAATCACCTATTGGATAAGAAGGAAAGAAAAGATAAGTTTGTTATGCAAAATAATAAAAAGTGTTCTAAAATCACTCCGTAAACTCCATTTAGACATTAAGATCACCACCTTGAGTAAACCAAACACTTCTGTAAGGCACTCATAAGATTCAAATTTACTTGACAAATGTTAAAATTATTTCTCTAAAGGGAAATTTTTTAATAAAGTTCATTTGTTCAAAACATGAGATAATCAGCATAAAAGAAAAGAACAGGTACAATTTCTATATGAACTAAACTAACCAATTTCTTTCCGTGTTTTACAAATGATTTTTTTTCTTTAAAGACTGCCTCCCCCGGTAAAGAATAGAGATCAAAAGGAAAAGAAAGAATTGTAATGATCATATCAAATCAGTATAATATACATGTATGGAGTGGTTCTTGAAAAGCAGCAGGAGAGTATCACAAAATTCACCAGCAGATAAACATGTATACCAAATATTCCCAGTTTTTATATACTAAATTTGTTATTGATCATGCAATACACCTTAGAATGACGGTACAAGTCTAACTAGCAACATGAACTAAAAACTTCAGGGTAACTAGGAATACATAAACTAAAAACTGCATTAATTCCTCTATCCGTGTTCACAAATAAACCTGCAATTCTAGATACATTTCAAAAGTGTCCCAAATGAATCAGGAATTTTAAAGAGTATTGCTTCCATTCAGTAGTATTTATGCTAAGAACATAAGGAATCCATCATTATAGAGATCAAAAGGAACATAAAGCATAGGGATAAATTTCTAGAAATTCCAGAGAAAAACAAGTGAATAAAAGATCAAAGAATTGTAATGATCATACACTAAATCCATGTTCAAAATCAGATTCAAAAAACTACCTTTTGTTATGTCCAAAAAAAATCAGATTCCAAAGCCTGAAAATTATTGGTGTCCTTAAAACAATCAAATCCATTGAAATGAAACAGACTAAACAGAGAACAGAGTATCAGATCAAACAATGTTCATTGGAAACAGTGACAACATACTGCAATTTCAAAAAGGGTCAAAAAGTCGATCTCAATATGCATATACCAGGAATCCCAAGTAAACAAAAACGATATAACAATTCAATAAGACAAAAAAAAAAAAACCTACAGTGAGATAAATGAAGAGAAAACAAGAAGAAAAGGGTGATACCAACATCCAAGGCTGAATTGCAATCTCTAAGAAAGAAAAAAGAACTTGACCAACTGATCAAACAAAAGAACTTGAATGCACCCAGATGAGAGATAGAAAAGGGAAAAAAAATATTGCTTTTCAAAGTCAGTTGATCTAAAAAATGGATAAAATCTCCAAAGCATCAATCTTTGAATTTCCAAAATGGCAACTGTTTTAAATTATTCCAGAAAAAACAAAGTTGCCATATTCCAGCTCTCAATTAAACAATATAAAAAGGAAAAAAAATAAGTCAAACAAAACAAACTCAATGAACCCAAAATTAAGGAAACCAATATGGAAACAAAGAAGCAAAAATATTATTACTTACTGTTAAAGAAATCCAAAGAACTAGTTTTGGGTATGATGACCTCTAATCCAATCCCAAGCATTATGGAAACTTGTTTATTGGTTTTTTTCTTTTCTTTTTCTCTACCCAGAAAGCAAGGATTTATTTTTTCTTTCTTAGGAAAAAGCAAAGAATACAATAGAAATGAGTGCTCAAAAAAGAAAGCAAGAAAACAATGAAGAGATGAATGGAGAAAGAATGAGAACTTAAAAAAAAAAAAAAAAGGAAAAGAAATTTGAAGAAAGGTATTTAAGAGTGGGCTCCAGTCTGTGTTGTTCTTCACTGTTCAAAAGTTTTTTTTTTGAAACTTTTTAAAATTATTATTAAATAAAAATGGGTAGATTTGTGTCTAAATAAGGGGGGTAGATACACATTTATTCAATGGTTTAAAATAAAATATTTTGCACTCATGTCCCTACTACATTTATTATTTTTTGTTTTACATTTTATAGTTGAAAAAAGAAAAACAAAAGGACAAAATTGCATGCATGAATGAGTGTTTTTAAGCATACAGAGGAGATGCATATGCATGATTGTTGATGAACTAAGCCTACGTTAGAAAACTTGGCTGGATAAGTTTAATTAATTAATTGTAAATTTGTAATCCCCTATATTAATTACTTATAGTTCATAAAAAATTCAATTAAGGATTAGTTAATTTAATTCATGTTCAATTGAGTTGCTAAATTCAAAAAAGGTTTCAATTAAGTTACGTTGATAAACTTTTTTTTTTTACAAAAAAAAAAAATGAGAAAAATCAAAAAATAAAATTTAAATAAAAAAATTAACGAAAGGGTCAAAAAGTTAATTTTCTTTTTTTATATACAAAAATCACAATTTAAGATAAAAAAATAGATTACATATATTGAATTTTAAATTTTAAATCTACTAAATGTTACATTCGTCAAAGAGTTAAGCTTGTGCCTAATCTTCATTATCATGCTTAATCGATGAATTAACTTAATCTTGCTTTTATATATATATATATATATATATTACCAGTTTACGCCATATTTTATAATTATACTCTTTCTTTGGTTAAAAAATGAAAAAAGGAAAGTGTTGTAATCCACAAAATCCGGACCTTTTGTTTGGATAGAGGAAGAGCAAATCTTTGAAAAGTCATTTGCAAGAGTCAAATAGAAAAGATTTGCATCTCTGAAATACATGTAATGTTGATCTTACGTTTGAACATGGAAAAACGTGTAAATGGAAGAGAAAATGTGTCATCAATTTGAAGGATTCTGCATTTATGGCTAGCAAAATGAGATTTCTTTCCATTTGAGCCTTAATTAGGTTATAAATATTTTTAGACAAGTGTCAGGTGATATAATAATAAAATTGTAATTAATTTAATATTTTTTAATTTAATAAAAATAATATATTAAATGTATAAAAAATTTAAATTGATAATTAAATCATCTATAATCGATACTTATAAAAATCAATTAAGTGGATTCATATTTTTATTATGAGTTAACATGCCTATAAACAATTAATTAAATTTTTATTTAATGTATTATTTTCACCAAATTAAAAAAAATATATAAAATCTTTCAATAAATATTCACCTTAATAAATGATTATGAGCACTCAGTAACTTCTTTACATATTTGATCAAATTGTCAAGATTGAATTTGAATCCTAATCAATTTTGATTTCATGGATTCAGTCCTATTAGAGTTATCACGAAATCTTAAATGACTTAATTACAATTACCAAATTTTAACTCATAAGTCATAATAAATAGATAGATTTTGTTTTAAATATTTCAATTAGATAAATCTGATTCCAATTAAAATTTTGTGTTTATAATTAAGTCACGTCCAAATTTCTTAATAACTTTTACGAGACTAAGCAAGCTCATGGGATCAGAACTCGATCACCGGAACTAACTTTTTTTTTGTTGTTGCTATTAAGAGAAAAAAACGTTATATGTATTTTAACATTTCATTTGTCAAAATTTTCAAGAAATATCTAAATTCTTAACTAGGCGAACAACAACTCTAGTCCATGGCTACTAGGTTAGCTAGCTATCATGTGTTCCATTGCATAAATAATAACGAATGATAAATAAATTTATTTATTTAATATTTCTCTGAATTAATTATTAATTAATCAGAAATGGAGCTCGTATTGAAAGCAAAGGATCCAAAGTTTAGAATTATTCATGAAAGAAGATTTAAAATTTAGTGTTGGCCAAATGAAAATACAGAAAAAAAGAAGGGGCAACAAGGCAAATGCCTGAAAAAGTTGTCCAAATATCCCCAGACCATAAAGTTTGGCGGCTTTGTCATTTTTATTACATCATAAATTATCTGCCACCTGGCATTCCTATAATTAATTCAAGGAAGGATCACCTGATTTAATTTGGAGTTCTGAATGAACAGACTGTTGTCGTCACCGTTAGCCACGTGGAACAATAAGGTGACTGATATGATTAGGGATGGCAAAACTCGATCCGACCGATGGATTTCGAACCGATCCGATCCGAATGGAGAGGTTTTTTTTTTTCTGAACAATGGAGGCGGAGCGGGGCGGTGCGGTTTTTTTGTTTGAAAGGCGGGGATGGAGCAGTTGTGGTAATTGCCTGCTCCGCCCCGCCCCGAATACTGTAATTACAATTTTACCCTTACATATTTAGCTTTTAAATGAATAATAAAATAATATAATTAAACTTATTATTTTTTTTTTATTTTTAAAAATTTAAACTTAATACTTTATTTTTTTCTCCTCCTATATTAGAAACATGTTTATATTTAATTTATATTTAAATTTTTTAAAAATGCTTTATTATTTAAAAAAAATAAAAATAATTAATAAATATCAAATGGGGCGGAGCGGAGCGGGGCGGGGCGGTTATGGATGTAACCGACATCCATGAAGGTGGTAGTGGTATTGAAATTTCAACATCCATGACGGAGCGGGGCAGGGGACGGGGCAGAGCAGTACTATGGCAGGGCGGGGGCGGATACTGCAAAATTCGCCCCCGCCCCACTCCATTGCCATCCCTAGATATGATGTGGCGGGCGGCAATTGAGTGGAGAGTAGACAACTCAATAAACGGATCCGTATATTAGACGGAAAGCAATAATTGCCTACTCATTACAGCACAACAGTGATTCATGTATTTTAAGCAATTTTTAAAGTTATTATTTACGACTCAATTAATTGACATTTATACTCATTAATTAAAAATTATTTAATTATTATTTTTAAAAAATTTATATTTAAATTTTTTTATTAAATTAAAAAAAATCATAAATAATATATTTTTAAAAAATATAATTTTAACAAATATCATCAAATATTAATTAACATTTTTTAATTATAAATAATATATTAATAAATCTTAAACAATGAGTTAAGAATACTCATTAATAAAATCTTTTTCGAAAAACATCCCACCACCAAATTCCTTTTTACTTTTTTCAATTCAAAATTTGATTATATCTTAATTATCTAATAAAACCTAATTTAACTTGTGATTTTTTTTTTCTAAATAGATTACTCCAATCTCAAATTAGAACGAAAGGCAAGCATAAAAAAATTAAATCATAAATTTTAAACACATCTGAAGAACTTCACTGATTCCTTAATAATATTAAGAAAAAAAAATTAAAATTGTTGGAACAATTCTATTTACTTGTAATATTATTAACGGTTACATTGCTTGTTTATTAGACAATTATCCAAAAAAATATTTATTTTAAAAATATATATAAATACAGTGTGCATTTTCCTATTAATATGGGCCCTCCTCAAATTTCAAAATTTGAAAGCTAATGATATGTTTTTTTTTTCTTTTCCGTATTCAAAACTGTGAGATTGATTGACATTTTAAAATATGGCTCCTCCGCAAGAGGATTAAAAGTTTTAAAATTTGATATTCTAAGAGTATATATGATTGAAGTTGAGCCATGTTTACGCGGCTAATCACATCAAACACCCATAATTGTCGCATAGTTTTGACTAAAATCATGAAACCCTTTGCTTTTCCCATTTTTCTTTCTTTTAAGTTATGGCCCATTTTTTTTCATGATGTGACATATAATTATTTAAATAATTAAAAAATAGATTCATCAATTTATAAGTAAGCTAATTATTAACATATAAAATATTAAATCAAACAAATTATTATTACTATGTTAGAGAGACAAAAATATCAAAATGAACAATATTTTTCTTTTACCACTTATAAATAAAAGCTGTTTATGAGTTGGACCAACTCAGATTTGGATAGTAAAAAAATTTACATGCTTAAGGTTCGGCTAGATCCGGCTCGTTAGGTTCGAAAAATCTGTTTTAATATTTAAAATATATATTTTATATTAATATTTATATATTTTATAATTAAATTTAAATAAATTTTATTTATTTATTAAATAATAATTTAAATCGAACCAAATCTAAAACAATCTATTTTAAACTCGAGACAGGAATAGATTTACTTACAAATTTCATTTGAGATTTATGTTAATTGTCGTGGTGGTTAAACTTTTCCCAAACGCTAGCAACTTGGAGCAAATTTGTTTTCTAGCTTTATGTTTTTTTCTACAAATTTCTTGGTGATATTACCTAAATAAATTATCTTGTATTGTTGGATTATAATCTTATATGGTTTGAGAATTGAAGAACATTAAATGTTTGAGGTCGTGTTTTGTGAAAAGCTCAAAAAGCAAATGTGATAAATTAATGTTGACTAAGTCACTCAAGATAATGCCATCCTCCTTCCTAGTGATCTGTCTATGGGTCGGGCCGGGCCGCGATCCGAAAAATATTTTTTTCTCTTGCCCTATCTTTTCCGGTCGGGGCCGGGCCCGTCCGTATAAACCCGTTTCACTATTTAAAAATATTAAAAAATTATTTTTATTTTTATTTTTATTTTTATTTTTATATTAATAATTTTATATTTTATAATTAAATTTAAATAAACTAATATTTTTTATTTAATAAATAATAATTTGGGCCGAGCCGGACCGGACCGATCCGAATTACTAAATATCTTGTCCAAGTCCGGCCCAATACGGAC
The DNA here is from genome assembly GCA_030761205.1 of Fremontodendron californicum. Lineage (NCBI taxonomy): Eukaryota > Viridiplantae > Streptophyta > Magnoliopsida > Malvales > Malvaceae > Fremontodendron > Fremontodendron californicum. The sequence continues at coordinate 9,747,516 of JAULJL010000026.1, forward strand.
CGAACCTATCGGACCGGGCGGGCTACCCGGCCTGTGGACAGGTCTACTTCCCACCATGAATTATTCCAATTATAGGTTTTAAAAAAGGGTTAATTTTTCATCCACTTAAATTAAGAGATAATTATTTAAATATATTATATAAAATATAAATGTAAGCATTACACATGCTTGATTTGATGTATCAAATTTAAAATGAGCAAGGCTAGGACTATAGGCAAATTGAGCATGAGACAAATAAATTTGGGTCCATTTTTTCTAAGTATTAATTAAGAAGTCAAAGTCTGAAATTGCAGAGATCAGATTGTGTGATTAATTTGTTTTAAACAACATATCGAATATGATTAATAAACAATTGAAAATGCTAATTAATTTGTCATTTTCTACGGTTTTTGAATTTCAAATTAAGCTATATATGTTGCTGCCACCTTAAATGATTAACTCCATTTAGTGGAAATAAGACAAAAGCCCCTCCTTGAATTAAGAGATAATTATTTAAATATATTATATAAAATATAAATGTAAGCATTACACATGCTTGATTTGATGTATCAAATTTAAAATGAGCAAGGCTATGACTATAGGCAAATTGAGGATGAGACAAATAAATTTGGGTCCATTTTTTCTAAGTATTAATTAAGAAGTCAAAGTCTGAAATTGCAGAGATCAGATTGTGTGATTAATTTGTTTTAAACAACATATGAATATGATTAATAAACAATTGAAAATGCTAATTAATTTGTCATTTTCTACGGCTTTTGAATTTTAAATTAAGCTATATATGTTGCTGCCACCTTAAATGATTACCTCCATTTAGTGGAAATAAGACAAAAGCCCCTCTTTTAAAATGGAAGCACATCATCTATAATTATTACAATACGATTAATTAATCATAATTTTAAATTGTATAAGATTCACCAAAATATTATGTGAAACCCATATTTTTAAATGGTGAACATCCTACATAATTCTGTGTCGTAATTAGATAATTAAAGAGTAAAAAGAATTTCAGGTGAAGTACTCCGTTTAAAAGTTGGCTACACTCCAATTCAATGAGGGGCAACGTCTAACTGAATCTTGCATTAAAAATTATTTTTCACTTTACCTTTTTCTGATATTTTTTATTTTTATTTTTAAAATTTAAAATTATTTATTAGTTTATTTTTAATTTTAATTTAAAGATTTTTAAAATTTATTCATTTGATATAATAAATAAATTTATATACCTGTAGACACCTAATTTTGTCCGGACCACTAAAACAGGTATGTTTTCTTCCTAAATTGATGTTTCAGAATGCAAAAAGACTTTTTTCATCTTGCAGGTGGTATTTTGTGACTTAGTTTAAGAAAGCAAACAGAAAAAGTCAAACTTGAAAAAGTCAACCCAAAAAGTCAACCCTAAAAAGTCAACTATTGAAAAAGTCAACCCACTTTCAAAATCAAGATTTGAAGTTCAATTGAAAGATGGTAAAAGAATTTTGATAATCCGAGGTCTACATTGAAAGATATGGAGTTCGAAAGTTGGGTTATGGAGATTCACTACAAAGGAAACCCTAGTTCGGGAAATTTGGGAAAAAGTGCTTAAACGATCAAATTGGTCGGAATTGAAGGTTCCAAATGAAAGGTAAGCATTGACTACGGGTAATGGAGAAGCTACTTGGAAGAAAAATTGAAAGAAAAGTCAATTCGGAAGAAAATCGAGAATTAGGGTTTTTGGTGGATTTCGGTGAAATTTGGAAGAATTACAGAAATGGCCCGATTCGGTAGGACTAAAGCCCCTAATTGATGAGGAGTGATTAAACAAGGATATCCCAAGGCTCAGTTTGAAGAAAATCTGAAAATCGGACTTGTTTGAGCAAAATCGAGTTTCGGAGGCAAAAGGGCAAAATTGGAAAATTAAGGAAAAAATAGCAAATGAACTTCAAAAATTTTGAAAATTTGAAAATCTCATTCTTAAATCATTTCGAAGAGATTGGAGAAAGAAAATCTTGATTCAGAGTTTGTTTGCAAAATGGCCAAATCTCGGGTCCACTATGCAGAAATTTCAACAGGATAAATCCCGAAAAAATAGCAAACAAGTTCCAAAAATTCTGAAAAATTTGCAGATCTAATTTTTAAATTATTTGGAAGAGATTGGAGAAAGAAAATCTTGATTCGGAGTTCGTTTGCAATATGGCCAAATCCCGGGTCCCCTATGTAGAAATTCAAGAAGATAAATCCCGGAAAATAGCAAATGAGCTCCAAAAGTTATGAAAAATTTTAGATCCCATTTTTAAATATTTTGGAAGATATTGGTGAAGAAAAATCTGGATTCGGAGCTCGTTTACATAATGGAAAAAGTTCGGGTGCATTAAGGGGCAATTTTGGAAATAAATCCGAAATAAATAGCAAATGGACTCGGAAAATTTTGAAAACTTTTAGAATTCAATTTTTTATTATTTCGGAAGTATTGAAAAAAGAAAATTTGAATTTGGAGTCCGTTTGCTATTTCTTTAGGTTCGGGGGTCAAAAAGGTCATTTTACCAAAGAAACCAAAAAGGGCAAATTTGTAATTAAGAAAAATATGAAAGATGCAGGATTTGCTGAGATAATTCCTCCCTTGGTCAGCCAGCATAGAGGAGAATAAGGAAGCTTGATCAATTTAAATCTTTAGTCACTATCAAGCTCACATACTACCACTAGCACCTTGCAAATGGTCCCCCTTCATCCAATGGCTTAGGTGCCTTGTAGGAAAGTTGAATGCACCATCCAATGGCCAATTTAAAATGCCAAGATGACATTTTTATTTGTCATGAAAGAACCCTCATCTAATGGCCAAGAATGGAAGAGCACAATTCATCCGAAGGTAGACATCCATTCGGCCAAGCAAGGAAGTGCATGGGATTGTTCCTTTTCATCCAATGGCTTAGGCCATGTACAAGGGCTGAGTACACATGTTAAGGTCTGAGATTAAATGCCAAGATGACATTTTTATGTTGTCATGAAAGAATCCTCATCCAATGGCCAAGAATAGAAGAACACAACTCATCCAAGGGTAGGCACTCAAAAGGCCAAGCAAGGGAGTGCATGGGATTGGTCCTCATTTTCATCTAGGGGCTGAGTACACATCTTAAGGGCTGCTATCAATTGGCAAGATAGCATTTTATGTTGTCATCAAAATATCTTAATCTAAGGGCCAAGATTGGAGGAGAAAAAGTGCAAAATTCATCTAATGGTTGGAAGGCCATTCGGCCAAGAGGAAGGAGGAAAGGGAATGTTTGATTTTTTCCATATAGGCTGATCATTTGAGAGGGGAAGGGTAGCTAATTTAAAAAATAAAAGGTTTTGAAAGAAAAAAAAAAGGTTTTCAATAGAAGAGCTTGAAGGTAGTCATCTCTACCAAGCTCTAGCATAGTTTTCTTCTTGTTTTCCATGGTGATTTTTTGATTTTATATCTTATTTTTATACTACATTTCTCATAGAAATTGAAGTTTTAAAAGGTTTACTTAAATTGTCATCTCTTCTTCTTCATAAAAAAATGGTTGAAAATATATATTTTTTTTATATAAGATTCTTGCTTTGGCCGAATGTAGCATGAGTGATTGCCTTGATCTTTCTCTTTTTTCTTTGCATGATGTTGTCGAAAACATGATTTTTGAAGGTTTATTTAAGTATTTTATGTTCTATTTTTTTACAAAAAATTGAAGCAAAAGAGGTTGAAATGGCTACATGATCTTGGCAAGACCAAGTGACCATGGTTATGGGAGAGGCTATGCCCATTTTTACCTACCATGAAGCTCACCTTAGTTTTGTTGTTTAGCATGGTTTATTTTTTGATTTTTGAAATGGAAAGGCTTCATGTTCTTGGCAAGACCAAGTGATTATGGTTAGGTGAGAGGCTATGCCCATTTTATGCCAACCATGGAGCTTAACTTTCCTTGTTTTATTTACTAGTTTTGCTTGTTATTTGCTTTGCATGTCTATGCTAAATTTTTTTTATATGTTCTTTACAATATTTTCTATGCTATATTTGCTTCTATATTTCTTTTCCATGCTTAATAATTTTCTTTTAGGTTCGGCCTTTGTGTTCATTGGAATCATATTGTGCATTTTTTCATATATCATGTCTTATATTATAAACATGTTTGCATTTTATATTTGGTCATATGACCATTCGACTACTCCATTTTGCTATGCTTTGCATGTGCATTTTCATCTTGCTTCTTTACTTGTTTGCATCTCCATGCCATGAGTTAGCATATCTTGATATTTAGTATGCCTTGCATATGCATTTTCATCTTGCCTTTTGGCTTGTTTGCATTCCCATGCCATGAGCTTTTGTATTTTGATTTTAGTATGTCATATGCTTGTGAAAATGTCATGACATTATGTATCTTGATATGATTTTTCATGTACTTGAGTCATTTATTAGATAGGATTACATTAGAGTACCATGTGTCCATTTGGCCTCTTCATGCATTCCTTGCCTTGTCATGCATTTGCATTTTGTTTAGGTAACATGCTTTGCATTATCATATCTTGAAATTGTGTATTAGTTGCTGTTTGTTCAAGCATTAGTATTAGTTTTATTGGTCATTATATGTTTATAGTATTGCTATGCATTCTCATTACATTTTAGGTCTAGGCCATATTGGTATTGCCATGCATATTAGGTCTTAAATCATATTGGTATTGCCATGCATTGTATGCTACTTGGGTCTTAGGTTACATTAGCATTTCATGCATATTCATAACATTTAGGTATAAATCATATTTGTATTATCAAGCATTGCATGCATATTAAGTTAGGATAGCATTTATTGCCATGCAAACTCATGTTACGCATTTAGGTTATTTTGAATTATCATGCATTTCCTTTACCATTTATGCTTTAGACCATGCATTTCATACATTTCATTTGCTGTATGTTCATGCATTCCATGTCATTGCCACTTGATTTGTGACTTAGGCCAATTAATGACTCAAAGTCATGCTCATTTGAGCATACTTGTGGAAAATTAAAAGGTCATCAAATTGATTATTCTACCTTTGTGTTTTTTTTACTTAGTCAATTTTTGTCCAAGGTTTTTAAATGTTTTAGCTACTGTTTTTAGGTCTTCAGGATGATCTCCAACAAATTTTTACTTTGATTTTTAAATGACTTTATCAAAGGCAAAAAATGTGTTTTGACAAAACAGTTTTTTTACCCAGTACTCGAACTTCTCCGATTTTTCTGGGCAATCATCTTTAATCAGAAAATTAAGCCAATTTTTTCTCGTTAGTTTTACATGTTCTGAGTCTCCAGTATTTTTTTTTAGTTTTTTTTTTTGAATTTTTAAAAATATGCTAAAAAATCGTGTGTCAAATTCGGACAGTAGAGGCAAATTTGAATTCAAAAGAAAAACAATGGTTGAAATTGGCCAAGGCATTTAGAGGGGGCTGGTTAGAAGCTTTAGCTACTATCTTAGGATAATTTCTAAGTATTTTTAAACTTTAAAAATGATTTTATAAATCTCGGGTTAAGGGTGGTCAAGTCCGGGATTTTAAACTTAGGAAATTAGAGCCATTTTAAAAGGGTTTGGTAGGGGTTTTAATCTTCATTCAAGTTTTTCTTCAAAATTGTTTTCAAACAATCACAAAGTTTTGTTTTTAGAAAATCTAATTTGACATATTTTCCTAAGGTATCCGGATATCTTTTTAGATATACAGATTTCTTTATTTAGAGGAAAAAATACATTTTCATACATTGCATTTTCCATGTTCATGCATTTATTTAATATGTGATTTTTGCTATGATATTTTCCATGGTATTATTATTACTTTGATTTACATTTTATGATGTTATATTGTAAGCCATATGATTTTGAATATTTCATGCTATCCTATATTTTTTATTTAGTCATTTATTTTTGTCACATTATTTAGCATATACTATGTTCATGCATTTTTATTTTATTTTCATGCATATTTTATGATAGCATTATTTTATGTTTCATGTCATTTCTTGTCACTTAGATCATATTCCATGTCATTTAGGTTATATTATTTAGAATACGCCATGTCATTTAAAATATGCCATATCATTTAAAATTGCCATGTCATTTAAATCATTTTATTTCATTTAGAATATACCATGATACTTAGGATTTTTCATTTCATCTAGAATATACTATGCCATTTAAATTATGTCATATCATTTAGGTTGCATTATATTATCTAGACTTTGCTATGTCATTTTATTTATGTCATACATGTTCATATTCATTTTTTAAATATTTTTTTTTAAAAAAAAGATAATGATTTTCAATAAAAAATAAAGATATTCCCGAGTTAAGATAATTCATTAGTTTTCTACCGGGTTTGCTGGAGGGAATATCATCAATTATCATTAATAAAGGAATATCTTTCTTTCAAAAAAGGAGAATGATTCGTAAAGTTTTCCAAATAAATAAAAATTTCTATATTTTGCCGATTTTATCGGGGAATATAGAAAAATTTTGAATTAATAAATTTCGGATCATTTTCAATTAAAAATGGAATTGTTTTTTTTTTAAATTGGGAATTAACTTGAAATATTAAATTGAAAATCGATTTTTTAACGAGACTTGAGATAACATACGATTAATAAGGTACCGTTTTATAAGGGCGTTGTGGGGGTGCTAATCCTTCCCCGCACATAACCGAGTCAAGAACCCGATTCTTCGATTTACTCTGGTTTATAACGCAGACTTGAAATTGGTTTTAAAAATGTTTTAATTAATTTTAAAATATTTTATAAAACCGGTTTTAATAGGTGGCCGATCACACCTAGCTAAAAAAGATTGGTGGTGACTCCATGTCTTTTTACGAGACCGTTTTCATACCCTCGACCTTTTATTTCAATCTAGAAGAGTTAAGTAGTCTTTTCCTCTGCTTCTATTTACCCCTCACTCGAACGGGTCCCTGTGAGGGGATCACGTATCGACAGCTTGGAGACTCCGCTGGGGACTATTAGAGAATCAGGTCTAGAATTAGTCGTGTGTTATCAAAGTCTCGGTTTTGTTGGTTTAATTGGTATTTAATTTTAATTCCCACATTTTTTTTAATAAATAAGGAGAATTTTTTGAAATAATAAAATGTTTTTAATATATTCATTTGCATGCATGTTATTACTGCTCTCTGGTTGGTTAATGCGTTACACTATTCTTGATCTTTGTTTTAATAAATTGTTGGGATATTTAGAATAAGGATTGTAGAATAGGTGGTGAAAGGTTTGTGGTTCCTCCTCACACACCTCACTTGCATTTGCATAACATGAACTCTCTACTCGGGTTCCGTCCTTTTAAGTGGGAGTAAAGTAACTACGCCTTCGTGATGATCCTCCGTATGGGCTAGAGAAACACTTTCGAAGTATAAAGTACCTAAAACCTTCGTGCTGATCCTCCGTATGGGCTTAGGAAAATATACTCTAACGAATTGAACCCGCTTTTATCGGGGTGCCTTACTAGCCTTCACCGGCGACAGTGAGGAGCAATTCAAGGCCTTTAGAATCGATTCACCCTCATATAGTGAACCTAGACGAAGCCATGCCGGATTTTCGTTAGATAAACCAAAGTTAGGAACACATGGAGGGACATTTCTGACCTTTTATTACTCTGAATAAGGGTTGTAGATCGGGCAACGGTGAACGTACATCGCCCGTAATAAATGTGATAATCCGCCCCAAAAGTTTTGTGATGCCTAAATGGGTGGATATTGTTGGGGCAAGTGTTCACTAACTTTTTGAAATTCAAAATAAACATTCTTTTTCAAACATTTTGCATTTTGCACATTTCATGCATGTGTGAAAAGAGCATGTACATTCATGGTTGTATTTTTGATCTCATTCTTTGCAATAAACAGTTGGCAATAATAATCTCATTTGATGATTTCATAAACCGGTAGCGTTACATGAACATTTGCATATTGTACCATAGTAGGATCCATTATTCCGAAATTCTTTTGAAGAATAATATGTTTGGTTTTTCATAGAGAAAACATGTTTTAAAAAAATCATAGGTTTATGACATGCATAGTCATTATTTGTATATACCTGTGCATCAATTTATTCATTCTTTAAATGCATCATGTTAGCATTAGATTGCATCCATGACATACATAGTCATCATAATTTCTCTATATATGCTCATGCATTAATCATCAGTACCTTCATGCACATAAGAATAAAACATGTACATTCATAATTGTATTCTTAATCTCATGACATTTTCATTTGCATGAAAGGGGTTCGAGATATGAGGAATGAATCGAAGGAACGATTGGGTGCTTTGGAACGCAATCAAGAGGAGTTTAGACATGAAATCCGGGAAGTGAACTAACAACTCGCCAAATTGCTGAAAATGTTTGAGGATATGGGTAAGATTAAGGGGGAACTTTCTCAAGGCTCTGCATCGCCTTCGGATCAACCAAAACTATTAGGTCTAGAACATACAATGCTTGTTGGATCCTGCACTTGTCAATGCCACAAAGGTTGCAATCCTGATTAAATTGTGGATAAGATCGTGAAAATGATTAAACCCGAGAGCCTGATAGCAAGGATAGAAACCTCAGATCCTAAACAGTCCTTGCAATTGGTCCTAGGTCCAAACCAGTATCCTCACCCTACTATGGCCTAATTGTCCACTGGGAGGATCACTACGGGACCCCTGAATCCCACTTCATCACCACCAACTGGCAGTTCGTACTATTTCCCTCATCAATCACCTTATCAAGTATCCGAGATAGGAACCTCAAACTATGTAAAACCTTCAAGGGTCCCATGTCCAAATCCATACCCTTGCCTTGTTATTCGGCCATCTCCCTATGTAAACACTCCAGTTCAGACCTTAGTGCCTCCACTAAGTGCCCCAACTCCTAGGCCATGTGTGATTAAGAAACAACCCAAAAACAAGACTCAAGAGCAGTATGATCCCATTCCAATCAGCTACCGAGAGCTTCTCCCTATACTGATCCAAAATCACATGGTTGCCTATATCCCGTTGAAACCCCCATTACCACCATATCCAAAGTGGTATAATCCAAATGCAAGATGTGATTATCACTGTGGAATTGCTGGCCATAGCATTGAAGACTGTATAGCATTAAAAAAAAGTGCAATCTCTTATAGAAATCAAGTGGATCGATCCAACGACACTGATTGATAGAGGGCTGAGAAAACGTCATTAGGATTGGGAGATTTACGGCAATGATGTAGAAAGACTTTGGTCTGATATGATGTAGTAGGATTTCATTTTTTCAGTAGCTGGCTCTTATAGCCTTAGGATGCTAGAAAGAATAAAGTGCTTGTAAAGACAGTTTTAACCACTGCTCATGATTTTGTAAACATGGTTTATACAATTATGAATGTTGATTTGGGAATGAATTGGTTGTGCTTCAATTTATGAGATGTTGATGATTAAGTTCCTCCGATTCTTATTTCCTTCGTGGTATCTTCCCCTTTGCATTTTGCACCCAATCAATTATTTGTTATACCATACATTCATACATGCATCTTGGTAGCATTAGGTGGTATTTATGATAAACATAGTCAACATAATTTCTCTATATGTTCATGCACTAATTTGCTTATTACATACATCATGTTAGCATTAGATCGCATTCATAACACACGGTCAGCATGAGTTTCTTTGTATATACTCTGTGTCAATCATTCATTGTTTACATGCATCATAATTGACATCGTATTGCATTCATAGTGTATACGATCATTGATTGGGAAATACGCTGAAATATACATGGTCATCCATTGCACATATCCATGCATTGATTTGTTTATTCTTTGCTTGCAGCATGTTGGCATCGTGATTGCATTTATTATATACATGGTCAGTATGTTTCCACTATATATGTCCATACATCATTTTGTTTATTCTTCACATGCATCAAATGACAATCATGGATCATTCATCATGACATATATTTGGGGAAATAAAACAGAAGTTGGTTTGGCTTTAAGAATTTTTGAAAGATTTTTCATTTCAAATCAGAGGTATAAGAAGTACTGAGTACCCATTTTAATACAGGCTAGTGCTATGGAGAATAAACAAGTTGCCCGAATGGAAAAATGGAAAGGGTACAGGAAGAATTGCGAGAACAGCTGGCAAAGTCTCAAGCAGAATCTAAGAATTGGATGACTAAATTGATGGAGCTGATGTCTGCCGTAATCAAGGGAAAAGGATACACTGAAAACTTTGCCGCCAGAGAAGGGTTAGAGGCACAAAAGGGTCAGAATGAGGTCGTAATGATGGATGGACAGAACACAGTTAACCCCAGCAACACCCTGAACTTAGATGACCCAGCTGAACAGGAAAAATTGAAAATGGTTGAGTCAAATATGGCTGAGTAGGCAGATTCCCAAGGGAAATATCAGTTGCTAGATGAAAGGCTCCTGGCAGTAGAAAATACAGATGTATTCGAAAGTGTAGATGCGAAAGAACGATGCTTGGTCCTCAATTTAGTCATTCCTCCTAAATTCAAGGTCCCTGACTTTGTGAAATATGACGAGACGACCGATCCATCAACCCACATCACCATGTTCTACCCAAAGATGGCGAGCCACATAGATAATGATAAGCTTTTGATCCACTGTTTTCAGGATAGCCTCAGTGAGTCCGCAATCAGGTGGTATAGTCAGTTGAGTAAGGATCAGATTCACTCTTGGGATGATTTGGCTAGGGCTTTTTAAACTAGTACAAGCATATGAACGATATGGTGCCTGATCGTCTCACCTTGCAAAATATGGAGAACTAAGAGCTTCAAAGAGTATGCTCAGAGGTGGAGGAACATGTCCACCCAAGTACAACCACCCCTAACTTAGAAGGAAATCACCGTCCTTTTTGCGAATACACTACGAGCCCCATACTATGATACACTGCGGGATAACCAAGAAAGAATTCCAATCCCAATCCCTGGCCTGCTGCCATTATTAATAAAGAATCAGTACTTTACCCCCGGTACCTTTGAAAATAGCTCCGAATCCATCAGCAAAGAGTTATGACCCTGACAGCAAGTGTGATTATCACGGGGGGGTAGTTGGGCATTCAATTGAAAAATTCAGACAACTAAGGGAAAGATTTGAAAGTCTTATCCGCGATGGTATTTTGACATCGGAGCTTATCAATTAGTGGAAGGCTGCTTTGCCGTAAATCACTTTCTTTCAAGGTTTTAGGAGGAGAATTACTACCTTTGAAGGATGTCAATAGGAGCATTTTAATATATGTAGTTTTAGACCTTAGGATGAAAACACTTGTCTCATGTCGACATTCATATGAATTAAATGAATTTTGAATTTTAAATGCTTTGTGTTTGTTGTGTTTTAACAATAATTTGAAATTGCAAAAAACAGGCATTAAGGAAGTTTTAATAATGGATAGTCTCGAGAATATTGATGATCATTGTTACAAATGACCCAATACCTTCTTCCCTCTCTTTTGGGCTTTCCTATGCCTAAATCCCTTGAACCGAGACCACTTTAAAGACCTAATGCTTCAAAGAATATGAATGATTGAACTTCATAAAACCATTGTCATCATAGAATAAGCAAAGATGTAGATCCTAGTCTAGGCTATGGACAAAGGAACGAACATTTTGAAAAAAATTTCGAACTCCTTGAAATTCAAACAAATGAGACATTCTTTCAAGAATTTAGATCATGGTAATTTGGTGTGTGTCAAGGTTGTGCCAAAACCATTCATGTCATTTCCAATAACCACAAAACACTAATTGCCCAAACATCAATTCATGATTGACACCCTGGGGCACAATGATTAAACTAGATTATCCCATGCCCCAGAGAAAACCCGTTTTTGGATCATATTTTCCTTGCCTCTTCAAAAAACTCTGATTTGTAACTCAGCCTTTTCAAAATAGACCTAGACTTTCTATGTTCCTCATTGATACAAATTCTCATGGTTAATCAAGTCGGGGCATCATATGAGGAAATGATGGTTATATGGTGAACAAAGATGGAATTAATGCCTAAATCATTGGGGGCATGCAAAAAAAAATGGAGAAAAATTGTACTATCATGCATATAAGAATTCGGATGATTGCGAGGTGCAAAATGAAATTTTGATTATCTATTCCCCTGAGGATTGCTTTTCAATGAGAATATTTGTGCTTGACATGAGAAATGGTCATCTTTCATATCCCTCTTACAAAGAGAAAACTATCCATAGTCACCCCTTTTGAGCTTAAGGAATTCTTTTTCTTTAAACCCTGATCAAGGATCACCCTTTACACTGGAGGGCAAATGCGAGGAAAGATCTTCTCAAAGATCACGAAAGAATGAGTCCTAGCTCAAAGACATATACAAAGCAAATCGAGCCCCGAATAAATACGGGCTCACGCTGTCGAAGTAAAGAAAAAGGAAAAGGAAAAGATGGCGAAATGGAAGCTAAGAACAAAACAAAAGAAAAAACAAAAAAGTGTGAAAAACTATGGCAAATGAAAGCCAAAAGCAAAGAAGAAAACGAGCAAAGTCAAAAGGAATGAAAAGTCCAAAAGGGATAAATGTTTCAAAGAGAATCCTCCTTAAGAAATGATCCTTGATCTGATTATCCTCAAACACATATTTTGGGCCTATTTATCCTTTCTTTCTGAACCCTAAACCATGGCCTACATTACGTGCTTTAAAAGTCCATTTTGATCAAGCATGAATATTTAATTTGAAGGGTTTTTTCCTCAGATCTTATCCCATCTTATCGAATTATCATTTCACTAAGGAAGAATTTAGAATTCTCAAGTGCATGGTAAAACAATGAAAAAAAAGAAGAAGAAGAAAGAAAAAATGGAAAGAATAGGACTCTAGGGCAAAAACCCAAAAATGGACGGTCTAGAGTAGAATGGAAATTTTTGATGCCATCTATGATAGTGCCGATACCACAAAAGAGAAGGTCATCTTGAAGAAGTGGTCATCGAGGAACATCTAGTAATTCTTGAACATCCCAAATTGACAGCTCTAATTCGGAGGATTGTCTTCAAAACTGAGACTTTTTCCTTCCAAGATTAAACTTTTCGGTTTAAACATCTCTAGCCAATCTTGACGCTTATCAAAATGCCTTGATATGGAAACAAAAAGAATGTTGAATTTGTTTGATTCTCAATGAATTCATGATTTATAAAACCTGTTCCATTTGTGAGCCTAGAATGGACATACATTTTTGTTATGAAATTTTCTTTGATCAACCAAAATCTTGTTATACCAAGCCTGGCCAATCCCATTTGAAAAAAATAGATTGACACTTAGAGAAATTTCTAACAATGATCATCAGTTTTAAAAGATTTGTACATCACACACTGTGGGGTTAATATTTTTTGTTCATAGGTTTTCAAAATGACAAAACAAATAAATATATTTTTGAAATACCCATTTTTGACGTTGACATGAGGCAAGGGTTTTTCTAACCCAAAGGGATAAAACTACTACGATAGGTCTTGACTTCCAGATATGAGATGAAGAAATAGAACTCGTTTCAGACCTCTGTTGATAAAAATTTGAAGACTGTTGGGGCAAGAAGAATAGCCAAAATGATTTGAAGATATACTCTGATTTGAAAAAAGAAGAAAATGAATTTGAAAGGCTAAGCCAAAGTCTAGAAAAATAATCGAGGGCATTTGCATCACTCATGAGCACTCATCTCTTTGTCGAGCTTTTGCATCTGCACAGTGTCAGCAAGCATTTGCATCATTCATGGGTATTTGCATCGGCACTATTCCATAAGTATCTGCATTTTACTTTATATTTACATTCTCCATGGATATTTACATTCTCAAGCAATTGCATCATTTCTAGAATCATTGCATTTTCATTATTGTGTGGTAATTGTAGTTACACCATTCATAGACCAGTTACATGAACACAATTAGTAGGGGCATCTGCATCAAGAAGCATGTGCATCAATCTAAGTCATTTGCATGTACACCATGAAGTATTTGCATCTTATCCAACATCTGCATCAGTATCAAGAAACATTTGCATCAATTCAAAACATTTACATTTGCAATATGAGGCATGCACATCCTGTTAATCATTTGCACCAGCATCAAAAAGCATTTGCATCTTCTCCAAATCTTCAGGTTAATTTTCAAAAAATCTTCAAAGATTATTTTTAAGACCTCCGGGTATCCATTTTTCAAATCATAGATAAGACCTCTGGGCATCATTTTTAAAGTCGCATACAACGCAGTTTTCAAAATCATAGATCAAACCTCCGGGCACCGTCTTTTAAAGACCTCTGGGCATCAATTTTCCAAATCATAGAAAATATCTCCGAGCATCATTTTTAAAGTCGCATACAGTGCAATTTTTTAAATCACGGGTAAGGCCTCCGGGCACCGGGCATCATTTTTAAAGTCGCATACAGCACATTTTTCCAAATCACGGGTAAGGTCTCCGAGCACCTGGCATCATTTTTAAAGTCGCATACAGCATATTTTTCCAAATCATGGGTAAGGCCTTCGGGCACCATTCTTAAGACCTCTGGGCATCATTTTTAAAGTCGCATACAGCGCATTTTTTTCAAATCACGGATAAGGCCTCCGGGCACCATTTTTTAAGACCTTCGGGCATAATTTTTCTTTAAATCATGGATAAGACCTCCGGGCACTCTTTTCAAGACCTCCAAGCACAATTTTCACTTTGAAAATCGAACTCATTTCCTTAAGATGGGTCGAGCCTTGGTTAGTCAAGGAACTCAATTTAATGACAAAATCTTCAATTTACAGCTTTTTAAAAACCAAAAAATGAAAAAAATGAAAAAATGAATGAATAAAAGAAAAAATGTGAAAAAAAATGAAAAATGATGAATGAAAACCCCTTTCTTTTTCTCTTTACATGATATTTCACTAACCGGACAAAATTAGTGTTTGTTTATCTTTGCCTGATTCCTGATTCTCAGCAATAGTCAAAGAGGGGCAGCTGTAGACACCTAATTTTGTTCGGACCACTAAAACAGGTATGTTTTCCTCCTATATTGATGTTTCAGAATGCAAAAAGACTTTTCTCATCCTGCAGGTGGTACTCCGTGACTTAGTTTAAGAAAGCAGACAGAAAAAGTCAACCCCAAAAAACTCAACCCCGAAAAATCAACAACTGAAAAAGTCAACCCATTTTCAAAATCAAGATTTGAAGTTCAATTGAAAGATGGTGAAAGAATTTTGATAATCCAAGGTCTACATTGAAAGACATGGAGTTCGAAAGTTGGGTTACGGAGATTCAGTAGAAAGGAAACCCTAGTTCGAGAAATTTAGGGAAAAATGCTTAAATAATCAAATTGGTCAGAATTGAAGGTTCCAAATGAAAGATAAGCATTGAATACGAGTAATGGAGAAGCTACTTGGAAGAAAAACTGAAAGAAAAGTCAAATCGAAAGAAAACCGAGAATTAGGATTTTTGGTGGATTTCAGTGAAATTTGGAAGAATTGCAAAAATGGCCTGATTTGGTAGGACTAAATCCCCTAATTGATGAGAAGTGATTAAACAAGGATAGCCCAAGGCTCAGTTCAAAGAAAATCTGAAAATCGGACTTGTTTTGAGCAAAACCTGGTTTCAAAGGCAAAAGGGCAAAATTGGAAAATTTAGGAAAAAATAGCAAATGAACTCCAAAAATTCTGAAAATTTGAAAATATCATTCTTAAATCATTTTGAAGAGATTGGCAAAAGAAAATCTTGATTCAGAGTTCGTTTACAAAATGGCCAAATATCGGGTTCACTATGCAGAAATTCAACAGGATAAATCTCGAAAAAATAGTAAACGAGTTCAAAAAATTGTAAAAATTTGTAGATCTCATTTTTAATTATTTGGAAGAGATTGGCAAAAGAAAATCTTGATTTGGAGTTCGTTTGCAAAATGGCCAAATCCTAGGTCCCCTATGTAGCAATTCAAGAAGATAAATCCCGGAAAAATAGCAAATGAGCTCAAAAATTATGAAAACTTCCAGATCACAATTTTAAATTATTTGAAAGATATTGGTGAAGAAAAATCTAGATTCGGAGATCGTTTACAAAATGGCAAAAGTTCAGGTGCATTAAGGGGTAATTTTGGAAATAAATCTGAAATAAATAGCAAATGGAGTCGAACAATTTTGAAAACTTCCAGAATTCAATTTTTTATTATTTTGGAAATATTGAAAAAATAAAATTTGAATTTGGAGTCCTTTTGCTATTTATTTAGGTTCGGGGGTCAAAAAGGTCATTTTACCAAAGAAACCGAAAAGGGCAAATTTGTAATTAAGAAAAATATGAACGATGCAGGATTTGCTGAGATAATTCCTCCCTTGGTCAGCCAGCATAGAGGAGAAGAAGGAAGCTTGATCAATTTAATTCTTTAGTCACTATCAAGCTCACATGTTACCACTCGCACCTTGCAAATGGTCCCCCCTTCATTCAATGGCCTAGGTGCCTTGTAGGAAAGTTGAATGCACCATCCAATGGCCAAGTTTAAATGCCAAGATGAAATTTTTATTTGTCATGAAAGAACCCTCATCTAATGGCCAAGAATGGAAGAGCACAATTCATCCAAAGGTGGACATCCATTCGGCCAAGCAAGAAAGTGCATGGGATTGTTCCTTTTCATCCAATGGCTTAGGCCATGTACAAGGTCTGAGTACACATGTTAAGGTCTGGGATTAAATGCCAAGATGACATTTTTATGTTTTCATGAAAGAATCCTCATCCAATGGCCAAGAATAGAAGAAAACAACTCATCCAAGGGTAGGCACTCAAAAGGCCAAGCAAGGGAGTGCATGGGATTGGTCCTCATTTTCATCTAGGGGCTGAGACATCTTAAGGGCTGCTATCAATTGGCAAGATGACATTTTTATGTTGTCATCAAAATATCTTAATCTAAGGGCCAAGATTGGAGGAGAAAAAATGCAAAATTCATCTAATGGTTGAAGGGCCATTTGGCCAAGAGGAAGGAGGAAAGGGAATGTTTGATTTTTTCCATATAGGCTGATCATTTGAGAGGGGAAGGGTAGCTAATTTAAAAAAGAAAAGGTTTTTAAAGAAAAAAAAAGGTTTTCACTAGAAGAGCTTGAAGGTAGTTATCTCTACCAAGCTCTAGCATAATTTTCTTCTTGTTTTCCATGGTGATTTTTTATTTTATTTTATATCTTGTTTTCCTACTACATTTCTCATAGAAATCAAAATTTTAAAAGGTTTATTTAAATTTTCATCTCTTCTTCTTCATAAAAAAATGGTTGAAAATAATTTTTTTTATATAAGATTCTTGCTTTGGCCGAATGTAGCATGAGTGATTGCCTTGATCTTTTTTTTTTCCTTTGCATGATGTTGTGGGAAACATGATTTTTGAAGGTTTATTTAAGTATTTTATGTTTTGATTTTTTATAAAAAAAATGAAGCAAAAGAGGTTAAAATGGCTACATGATCTTGGCAAGACCAAGTGACCATGGTTATGGGAGAGGCTATGTCCATTTTTACCTACCATGAAGCTCACCTTAATTTTGTTGTTTAGCATGGTTTATTTTCTAATTTTTGAAATGGAAAGGCTTCATGATCTTGGCAAGACCAAATGATTATGGTTAGGTGAGAGACTATGCTCATTTTAAACCAACCATGGAGCTTAATTTTCCTTGTTTTATTT
The DNA here is from genome assembly GCA_030761205.1 of Fremontodendron californicum. Lineage (NCBI taxonomy): Eukaryota > Viridiplantae > Streptophyta > Magnoliopsida > Malvales > Malvaceae > Fremontodendron > Fremontodendron californicum. The sequence continues at coordinate 9,765,134 of JAULJL010000026.1, forward strand.
ACTAGTTTTTCTTGTTATTTGCTTTGCATGTCTATGCTAAATTTTTTTAATATGTTCTTTACATTATTTTCTATGCTATATTTGCTTCTATATTTTTTCCATGCTTAATAATTTTTCCTTGTAGGTTCGGCCTTTGTGTTCATTGGAATCATATTGTGCATTTTTTCATATATCATGTCTTATATTATAAACATGTTTGCATTTTATATTTGGTCATATGACCATTCCACTACTCCATTTTGCTATGCTTTGCATGTGCAATTTCATCTTGCTTCTTGATTTGTTTGCCTCTACATGCCATGAGTTAGCATATCTTGATATTTAGTATACCTTGCATGTGCATTTTCATCTTGCCTTTTGGCTTGTTTGCATTCCCATGCCATGAGCTTGTGTATTTTGATGTTTGTATGTCATATGCTAGTGAAAATGTCATGACATTATGTATCTTGATATGATTTGTCATGTACTTGTGTCATTTATTAGATAGTATTACATTAGAGTACCATGTGACCATTCAGCCTCTTCATGCATTCCTTGCCTTGTCATGCATTTGCATTTTGTTTAGGTAGCATGCTTTGCATTATCATATCTTGAAATTGTGTCTTAGTTGCTGTTTGTTCAAGCATTAGTATTAGGTTTATTGGTCATTATATGTTCATAGTATTGCTATGCATTCTCATTACATTTTAGGTCTAGGCCATATTGGTATTGCCATGCATATTAGGTCTTAAATATATTGGTATTGCCATGCATTGCTATGCTAATTAGGTCTTAGGTTACATTAGCATTTTCATGCATATTCATAACATTTAGGTCGAAGTCATATTTGTATTATAAAGCATTGCATGCATTTTAAGTTAGGATAGCATTTATTGCCATGCAAACTCATGGTAGGTGTCGATACGTGATCTCGATCGCGGGGACCGTTCGAGTGAGGGGGAAACAGAAGCAGAGGAAAAGATGACTTAATTCCTCTAGATTGAAATAAAAGGTCAAGGGTATGAAAACGGCTTCGTAAAAAGACATGGAGTCGCCGCCAATCTTTTTTAGCTAGGTGTGATCGGCCACCTATTAAAATCGGTTTTATAAAACATTTTAAAATTAAGTAAAATATTTTTAAAACCAATTTCAAGTCTGCGTTATAAACCAGAGAAAATCGAAGAATCGGGTTCGGGACTCGGTTACGTGCGAGGAAGGATTAGCACCCCCACAACGCCCGTATAAAACGGTACCTTATTAATCATGTGTTATCTTAAGTCTCGGTAAAAAGTTGGTTTTTAATTTAGTATTTCAAGTTAATTCCCAATTTTAAGAAAAATAGTTCCATTTTTAATTGAAAATGATCAGGAATTTATTAATTCAAAATTTTCCTATATTCCCCGACAAAATCGGCCCAAATTAAATTGAAAATGATCCGAAAAATTTTGAATTAATAAATTTCGGATCATTTTCAATTAAAAATAAAATTATTTTTCTTTAAATTGGGAATTAACTTGAAATACTAAATTAAAAACTGATTTTTTACCGAGACTTGAGATAACATACGATTAATAAGGTGCCGTTTTATACGGCCGTTGTGGGGGTGCTAATCCTTCCTCGCACGTAATCGAGTCCCGAACTCGATTCTTCGATTTTCTCTGGTTTATAACGCAGACTTGAAATTGGTTTTAAAAATGTTTTAATTAATTTTAAAATATTTTTTAAAACCGGTTTTAATAGGTGGCCGATCACACCTAGCTAAAAAAGATTGGTGGCGACTCCATGTCTTTTTACGAGGCCTTTTTCATACCCTCGACCTTTTATTTCAATCTAGAAGAATTAAGTCATCTTTTCCTCTGCTTCTGTTTCCCCTTCACTCGAACGGGTCCCCGCGAGGGGATCACGTATAGACAATACCTATATAATAGTTAAGTAATATATTTAAATAAATATATAAATAATATTTGTTAAATTTTAAATATTATTAAAAAATATATAAATAATTTATCTTTTATGGTCATTTTGTTTTGTTATCTAAATATATATCCCTTATTGATTTTAATCTCATTGTTACGGTATTCAATCTCACCGCTACAGTAACTAATCTCACCATCATCGTTGTTTACAATCTCACCGTCCATCTCCAAATAGACTTTTAATGACCATAAAAGATGGATTTAAAAAAAGAAAAAAAATTAATCCATCGTCAATAGCACTTTGTAATGTATTAATGATTTCCATCAATTCAATTGGAAAATCATGTACAAGGTGCTAATGTGAAATTATTTCTACTATGGGTAAAGAGTTTTTACTATGAATGCAATGAGGTTTATATATATCATGCTCATGATTAGATTTGTTTAAGGATTGGACGGCTCGACAAGCTCGGTTCGTATTGGGTCGAGTTTGAGCATAGATTTTTGTAATTTGGGCCGATCCGATCCAACTCAAATTATTGTTTATTAATAAAATATTTTTTAATTATAAAAATATAAAAATATTAGTATAAAAATATTTTTTAAAATAGTGAAACAGACCGACCTGAACTCAACCCATATCAAACTTGGATAATGGATTTCAAAAAAATTCGAACCTCGACCTGACGGATGAACACTTTTATTCATTGACTCATGAGGCTAGAAATGTTGGACAATTACTAAAGAATATAAATAGTATCTTTTTTTTTTCTTAAGAGGAAATATATTAGTACTTGAACTTAATATCAACATTTTCACTTGATTATATCATTTGAGTTAAAGTATCATGTTAGACTTTGACATTTTTATATGAGAAAGGAAGATTCGAATTTAATTTTTTGAGTAAAAAGATACATATGCATACACTTATTATTGAATTAGATTGAAGAAGGAAAATTTGTAAGTATCGAGAATGAATCTTAACCTTTTTGGAATCCATGTTTAAAGAGAATTGAGTGAATCATTTAGATTAATATTTTAAATGTTTTCTATCTTTGTTAATGAAATTACATGTATCAATAAAAATTACAATCACGATGAAATATTCTTAATATATAAAAAAGAAGAAATTATTAAAGAACCCAAATCAATTACCAACAAATTAATATATAATTGAACGAAATTCCAAAGACGATACTAGTTAAGAAGATGGAATGACCCAAATCATTTCATTATTGTTCAGAAATCATTTGATTATACACCCTCTCTTTCAAAACAATTGTCTTATTTTGACTTTTGTTGATAAAAAATTTCTAACTTTGATTTTTGATTTTTTATATTTTTTATTGAGGAAAATATGAAAATATATAATTTGGAAACTTTGAATGAAGTAATTTTTAAATATATATTTTATAAATTTTAATTATTTAAAGTATTTAAAATAATAAAGATAAAAATTAAAAAATTTTGACCAAAAAAAATAAACTATGATAATGTAACTGGGATAAAAAGAATAATAATTAAAAAAAAAACCTAGGGATTTTACAGCAACAGCAGGTTCAGTACAAATCCCCTTGAAGGCTTGAACCCTTAGTCCATGCTTAGCAAGACAACGTGCTGCTGCTGCATTACCAGAACGTCTCGTATCGTATGTGCTATATATATTGTGATATAGGGAAAACCTGAAGAGATAGTGTACAGGTTCAATTCCGTTATTTTTGTTATCCTTTGAGGTCGTTTGTTACCGTTACAAGTTGTTAGGAAGTTAGCCTTTGCTGTTAACAGTTAGTAGTTAGCTATTCTTGAATTCTGATTTATAAAAACCAATGTACACCTTTGGGAATTGGTATGCAAGATTTTAACAGATTCCTATTTCTCTCAACTCTCTCATACTCTGTCTTGATACACATTCTGGTAAGTGCTCGAGAGGCTTCTTCCTTCTCAGATCACTTGTCTTCTTTCGGGCTTTCTCTTTCATTGTTCATCTTCATAGAAATTTACACGTAACATTTTGGTATCAAAGCTTCAATCTTGGCAACCATGGCAGACAATACTCGATCACATGATCTGAGTATCGCAACCTAAAAAATAACAAGTCTCATAGCAAGACTTTATTATTCGTTAAGCGTGACATTAAAAAAAACGGAGGAAAAGTCGACTTAATTCCTCTAGAAAAACGAAAGTTTTGAAAATAACCTTGAAAAAGACATGGAGTCGTCACCAATCTTTTTTTGGCTAGGTGTGATCGGCCACCTATTAAAACCGATTTTATAAAACATTTTAAAATTAATTAAAACATTTTTCAAAACTAATTTCAAGTATGCTTTTTAAAACCAGAGAAATCAAAGAAGCTGGTTCAGGACTCGGTTACGTGTGAGGAAGGATTAGCACCCCCACAATGCCCATATAAAACGGTACCTTATTAATCGTGTGTTATCTCAAGTCTCGGTAAAAAGTCGATTTTTAATTTGATATTTCAAGTTAATTCCCAATCTAAAAAAAAAAAATTTCCATTTTTAATTGAAAATGATCCGAAATTTATTAATTCAAAATTTTCCTATATTCCCCAACAAACGTGGCAAAATATAGAAATTTTTATTAGTTTGAAAAACTTTCCGAATCATTCTTATATTAAAAAAGATATTCCGTTATTAATGATAATTGATGATATCCTCCCCAGCAAACCCGGCAGAGAACTCATGAATTATTTTAACTCGGGAATATCTTTATTTTATTGAAAATCATTACTTTTTTCAAAACATTTAAAAAACATATGAATATGAATATGTGTGACATAAATAAAATGACATAGCAAAGTTTAGATAATATAATGCAACCTAAATGGTATGATATAATTTAAATGTCTTAGCATATTCCAAATGAAATGAAATATCCTAAGTCATATGATATATTCTAAATGAAATGAAATGAACTAGGTAACATAATATATTCTATATGAAATGTAATATCCTAAGTCATATGATATATTCTAAATGAAATAAAATATCCTAAGTGTCATATGATATATTCTAAATGAAATGAAATGACCTAGGTAACATAATATATTCTACATGAAATGACCTAGGTAACATAATATATTCTATATGGAATAAAATTATTTAAATGACATGGCAAATATAAATGATATGGCATATAATCTAAATGATATGAAATGACATGAAATTAAAATAATGCTAACATATAATATGCATGAAAATAAAAATAAAAATAATAATGCATGAACATAGTATATGCTAAATAATATGATAAAAATAACTAAATAAAAAGCATAGGATATCATGAAATATTCAAAACCATATAACAATTAATATAATATCAAAAATTTAAATCAATGACAATAACACCATCATGAAAATTAACATAGCAAAAATCACATATTATATAGTATGCATGAATATCGAAAATGCAATGCATGAGAATGTATTTTTTCCTTTAATTAAGAAAATCCATATATCTAAAAAGATATCCGGCTACCTTAGGAAAATAAATCAAATTAAATATTCTAAAACCAAAATACTTTGTGATTGTTTGAAAACAATTATGAAAAGCTTAGATTAAAAATAAAAAACTTAGCTAAACCCTTTTTAAATGGCTCTAATTTTCTAAGTTTTAAATCCCGGACTTGACCACCCTTAACCCGAGATTTAAAAAATCATTTTTAGAGTTTAAAAAAGGCTTAGGAACTACGCTAAGTCAGTAGCTAAACTTCCTAATCAGCCCCCTCTAAGTAACTTAACCAAAACAGAAAAATGATTTTCCTTCAAATTCAATTCTGCCTCTATTGTCCAATTTTAAAGAACGATTTTTTAACCTATTTTTAAAAATTCAAAAAAAATCTAAAAAAAATAATGGAGACTTGGGATACGTAAAACTACATGGGAAAAAACGGATTAATTTTATGATTAAAGATGACTACCCAAAAAAATCAGGAAAGTATGAGCACTGGGTGAAAAAATTGTTTTGCCAAAACACATTTTTTTGCCTTTGATAAAATCATTTAAAATCGAAGTAAAAATATTAGAGACTCTCTAAAAAGACTCACAAACAGTAGCTAACACTTTTGAAAAGTTAGGCAAAAATTGGCTAAGTAAAAAAAATCACAAAGGTAGAATAATCAATTTGACAACTCTTTAATTTTCCACAAGTACGCTCAAGTGAGCATGACTTTGAGCCATTGATTGGCCTAAATCATAAATCATGAGGCATGGACATGAAATGCATGAAAAATGCAGCAAATATGATGCATGAAATGCATGATTTAAAACCTAAATGACATGAAAAATGCATGGCATCAATAAAATGACCTAGACCTAAATGAACTTGCATGGCATTTAATGCAACCTAGGTCTAAAATGCATGAATACACATGGCAAAGCAAATCAATCCTAAACCTAAAGAATGCATGGCAATAACACAAACATATGGCATGCTTAAACAAAATACACAACCAAATATCATGAAAATGCAAACCTATCAACTAGCATGATGAAAATGCACATGCAAAGCATAAAATAGAGGGGTGACCGAATGGCCTCATGCATCAGAATAAACATGGCATTTTCACAAACACATGATATAATAACATGCATAGCTAAAGAATAACACTCAAATCATGCAAACATAAAGTAAAGACATGAAAATAAACAGGCATTTTCACAAACACATGGACTACAAAATATAAAACATAAACAAACTTAAACATTTTGAAAACAGAAAATCAAAAATGTAAGACAAGTAAAATAAATATGATAACAAGATAATAGACTCAAAAATGGAAACAAGCAAGCAACCAAATTAAAACAAGCTTCATGTTCATGTATTAGAAAAAGATTTAAAGCATCAAAACTTGTTAAATATCAAGAGTAACATGAAATAAAAAATGCAAACAACAACTACCAAAAAACTAGGCCATTCGGCCACCTCAAAAAGAAAAGAAAAAAAAAGTTTCAAAAGCTTTTTACAAGAAAGAATCAAGAAAGAACTTAAAGAAGAATATTAAAAACACTTATTTAAAATGAAAAATCAAAAGAAACTCACCAAATATCAAATGAAAACAGCAAATCAAGAATGGAAAATCAAAAAAAGTGCAAGAGTATGGTGCTTAAAGCAACCTCTAGAAGCTATCTTTCAAGTTTTTTCTCTTCTAACTTTCTTTTCTTTTCTAAACTTTTCTTTTTGCCTTTCAACAATGGAGAGAAAAATCAGCCAAAACCAAGAGAGAATAGAGAGTGAATTGGAAAATGAAAAGGGAGAGAGACCCCTCTTGTAGTGGCCGAATGCCCCTTCCAATGCTAGGATATTGTCATTTTTCATTCAACCAATTTTCATCCAAAGGCTATTGATCCAAGATGTTTAAAATATGAAATTATCACCCTTAGATTAGGCCATCAACTATCCACAATTACAGCTGTTCAAGAATCTTAAGCCATTATGTTGACACTCTCATTCTTCATGCATTGGTCTATGTGGCTTATTTGCAAAGGCTTGATCAAAAAATAACTACCTTCCTCTTTATTGTTGGCCTTTTGATTAAAAATCAGAAAATATCTACCTATCCTTGGGCCTTGTCCAGCTGACCCCTCTTCTTTCAGCCCAATCTTCATTCTTTTAAAAGTCAAGAAAAGCCCTTTTCGGTTTCTTGGGTAAAATGACATTTTTGCCCCCCGAACATAAATAAATAGCAAACAGACTCCAAATTGAAATTTTATTTTTAAATACTTCCAAAATAATAAAAAATTGAATTCTGGAGGTTTTCAAAAACTTTCGAGCCCATTTGCTATTTATTTGGATTTTTTCTTCCAAAATTGCGCTTTTGTGCTCCCGAACTTTACCATTTTTTAAACGAGCTCCAAATATAGATTTTTCTTCACCAATATCTTCCAAATAATTTAAAAGTATGATCATGAAGTTTTCATAATTTTTGGAACTCATTTGGTATTTTTTCGGGATTTATCTGCTTGAATTACTACATAGGGGGCCCGGGATTTGGCCATTTTGCAAACGAACTCCGAACTCCAAACTCCAAATTCTGGATTTTATTTTGCCAATCGCTTCCAAATAATTTAAAATGAGATCTACAAATTTTCAGAATTTTTGGAGTTTATTTGCTATTTTTCCAGGATTTATCTTATTAAATTTCTACATAGAGGACCCGGGATTTGGCCATTTTGCAAACGAACTCCGAATCAAGATTTTATTTCACCAATCTCTTCAAAATGATTTAATAATGAGATCTGCAATTTTTCAGAATTTTTGGAGTTCATTTTTTATTTTTCCCAATTTTTCCAATTTTGCCTTTTTGCCTTCGAAACCCGATTTTGGTCAAAACAAGTCTGATTTTCAGATTTTCTTCAAACTGAGCCTTGGGCTATCCTTTTTTAACCACTCTTCATCCATTAGGGGCTTTATTCTTATCGAATCGGGTCATTTTTGTAATTCTTCTAAATTTCACCGAAATCCACCAAAAACCCTAATCCTCGATTTTCTTCCGAATTGACTTTTCTTTCAATTTTTCTTCCAAGTAGCTTCTCCATTACCCGTAGTCAATGCTTATCTTTCATTTGGAACATTCAATTTTGACCAATTTGATCGTTTAAGCATTTTACCCCAAATTTCCCTAAATAAGGTTTCCTTTCTACTGAATCTCCGTAACCCAACTTTCGAACTCCATATCTTCCAATGTAGACCTCGATTATCAAAATTCTTTCGCCATTTTTCAATTGAACTTCAAATATTGATTTTGAAAGTGGGTTGACTTTTTTAGTAGTTGACTTTTTTGGGTTGACTTTTTCAGGTTTGACTTTTATGCTCGCCTTCTTAGTCTAAGTCTTGGAGTACCACTTGCAGGATGAAAAAGTCTTTTTACATTCTGAAACATCAATTTGGGAAGAAAACATACATGTTTTAGTGGTCTGGACAAAATTAGGTGTCTACAGCTGCCTCTCTTTGGCTATTGCTGAGAATTAGAAATCAGGCAAAAATAAACAAACACTAATTTTGTCCGATTAATTTTAAATCATATTTGAAGAGAAGGGAAAGGGGTTTCCATTTTTTTCATTTTTTTATTTTTTATTTCATTTTTTCATTTTTTCATTTTTTCATTTTTATTCATTTGTTTTTTTTTTTTGTTTTGAAAAAGCTGTAAATTGAAGATTTTATTCTTAAATTGAGTTCCCTGACTAATCAAGGTTCGACCAGTCTTAAGGAAATGAGTTCGATTTGCAAAAGAAGAAAATTATGCCCGGAGGTCTTAAAAATAGTGCCTGTAGGCCTTATCCATGATTTGGAAGAAATGCGCTGTATGCGACTTTAAAAATGATGCCCGGAGTTCTTACGAATGGTGCCCGGAGGCCTTACACGTAATTTGGAAAAAAATACGCTGTATGCGACTTTAAAAAGAATACCCGAAGGTCTTAAGAATGGTGCCCAGAGGTCTTAAGAATGGTGCCCGGAGGCCTTACCTGTGATTTGGAAAAAATGAGCTGTATGCGACTTTAAATATGATGCCCGGAGGTTTTAAGAATTGTGCTCGGAGGCCTTACCCATGATTTGGAAAAAATACACTGTATGCGACATTAAAAATGATGCCCGGAGATCTTAAGAATGGTGCCCGGAGGCCTTACCTGTGATTTGGAAAAAATGCGCTGTATGCGACTTTAAAAATGATTCCCGGAGGTCTTAAGAATGGTGCCCGGAGGCCTTACGCGTAATTTGGAATAAATGCGTTGTATGCGACTTTAAAAATTATGTCCGAAGGTCTTAAGAATGGTGCCCGAAGGCCTTAACTGTGATTTGGAAAAAATGCGCTGTATGCGACTTTAAAAATGATGCCCGAAGATCTTAAGAATGGTGCCTGGAGACCTTACCTGTGATTTGGAAAAAATGCACTGTATGCAACTTTAAAAATGATGCCCGAAGGTCTTAAGAATGGTTCCCGGAGGCCTTACCTGTGATTTGGAAAAAATGCATTGTATGCGACTTAAAAATGATGCCCGAAGGGCTTAAGAATGGTGTCCGGAGGCCTTACTCGTGATTTGGAAAAAATACGCTGTATGCGACTTCAAAAATGATGCCCAGAGGTCTTAAGAATGGTGCCTGGAGGCCTTACCCGTGATTTAAAAAGAAAAACTATGCCTTGAGGTCTTAAGAAGGGTGTTCGGAGGTCTTATCCATAATTTAAAAAGAAAAACTATGCCCGGAGGTCTTACGAATAATCTTCGAAGAATTGTTGAAAATTAACCTGAAAATTTTGAGAAGATGCGAAGCTTTTTGATGTTGGTGCAAATGATTAACATGATACACATACTTCATATTGCAAATGTAAATGTTTTGAATTGAAGCAAATGTTTCTTGATGCAGATGCAGATGTTGGATAAAATGCAAATGCTTCGTAGTGTATATGCAAATGGCTTAGATTGATGCAAATGCTTATTGATGCAGATGCAGATGTTGAATAAGATGCAGATGCTTCTAAATGATGCAAAAGCAAATGATCCTCAAATAACGCAATTACTTCTCAGAAGGATGCAAAGGTCAATAATGTGCAAATGTTTCTTTATGATGCAAATGCGAAAATTGGTGTTAACGCAACTATTTCATGGAACGATGCAGATGCAAAAATTGATATTATGCAAATGCTTCTAAATGATGCAAATGCAAAGATTTGACAACGTGCAGAATGCTTCTACATGATGCAAAAGTTTCAAAAGTTGCAAATGCCCCTGATCATTTTTCTAGACTTTGGCTTAGCCTTTCCAATTCATTTTTCCTTTTCAAATCAAAGTATATCTTCAATTCATTTTGGCTATTCTCTTTGCCCCAACAGTTTTCAAACTCTCATCAACAGAGGTCTGAAATGGGTTCTATTTCTTCTTATCATATCTGGAAATCAAGACCTATCCTAGCAGTTCTATACCTTTTGGGTTAGAAAAACCCTTGTCTCATGTCAACATCAAGAATGGGTGCTTCAAAAAAATATCTTTATTTGTTTTCTCATTTTGAAAACTTCTGAATAAAAAATATTAACCCCACAATGTGTGATGTACAAATCTTTTGAAGACTGATTATCATTGTAAAAAACTTCTCTAAGTGTCAATCTGGGTTTTTCAATTTGAATTGGCAATGCTTGGTATAACAAGATTTTGGTTTTTCCAAGAAAACTTTACAACAAAAATGTATGTCCATCCTAGGCTCACAAATGGAACAGGTTTTATAAATGATCAATTTATTGAAAATCAAATAAATTCAAAATTCTTCTAGTTTTCATATCAAGGAATTTTGATAAGAGTCGAGATTGGCTGGTTTGTTTAAACTGGAAAGTTTAATCTTGGAGGGAAAAAGTTTTAGTTTTTGAAGTTAATCCTTCGAATAGAGCTGACAATTTAAGAGGTTCATGAATTCCTAGATGTTCCTCTATGACCGCTTCTTCAAGATGACCTTATCTATTGTGGTATCGACACTAACGTAAATGGCATCAAAAATTGCATTTTACTCTAGACCGCCCATTTTTGGTTTTTCACCTTAGAGTCCCATTCTTTCCATTTTTTTTTACCACGCACTTAAGAATTCTAAATTCTTCCTTAGTGAAATGAGAATTCGATGAGATGGGATAAAATTTGAGGAAAAACCCTTCAAGTTGAATATTCATGCTTAATCAAAATGGGCTTTTAAAACACGTAATGTAGGCCATGGCTCGAGGTTTAGAAAGAAAGGATAAATAGGCCCAAAATCTGTGTTTGAGGGTAATTAGATCAAGGATCATTTCTTGAGGAGGATTTCCTTTGAAGTATTTGTCCCTTTTGGACTTTTCTTTCCTTTTTACTTTTGCTCTTTTTCTTCTTTGCTTTTGGCTTTCATTTGCCATACTTTTTCACACACCTTTTTTTGTTCTTGGCTTCTATTTTGCCATCTTTTCGTTTTGGCAGAGTGAGCCCATATTCATTCGGGGCTCCATTTGCTTTGTATCTGTCTTTGAGCCAGGACTCATTCCTCCATGCTCTTTAAAAAGATCTTTCCTCGCATTTTCCCTCCAGTGTAGAGGGTGATCCTTGATCAGGGTTCAAGAACGAAATAACTTTTTTGGCAGAAAATGGGTGACTATGTATTTTTTTTTTTTTGCGAAAGGGATATGAAAGATGGCCATTCATCATATATAGCACCAATATTCTCATTGAAAAGCAATACCCAGGGGAAATAGATAATCAAAATTTCATTTTGCACTTTGTTATCATCCGAATTCTCATATGCATGATATCACAAATTTTCTTCTTTTTTGCTTTTTTTTTCATCGCATGCCCCAATGATTCATGCGTTAGTCCATCCTTATTCACCATGTATCCATCATTTCCACATATGATGCCCCAATTTGATTAACCATGAGAATTTGTATCAACGAGGAATATAGCAAGTCTAGGTCTATTTTTGAAAAGGCTTAGTTTCAAATCTGAGTTCTTTGAAGAGACAAAGAAAATATGACCTAAAAATGGGTTTTCTCTGGGACATGGGATAATCTAGTTTAATCATTGTGCCCCAGGGTGTCAATCATGAAGTGATGTTTGGGCAATTAGTGTTTTGTGGTTGTTGAAAATGACATGAATGGTTTTGGCACAACCTTGACATACACCAAATTACCATGATCCAAATTCTTGAAAGAAAGTCTCATTTGTTTGAATTTCAAAGAGTTCGAAAAAATTTCGACAAGTTCGTTTCTTTGTTCATAGCCTAGACTAGGATCTACATCTTTGCTTATTCTATGATGACAATGGTTTTATGAAGTTCAATCATTCATATTCCTTGAAGCATTAGGTCTTTCAAGTGTTCTCAATTCAATGGGTTTAGGCCTAGGAAAGCCTAAAAAAGAGGGGAGAAGGTATTGGGTCATTTGTAATAATGATCATCAATATTCTCAAGATTATCCATTATTAAAACTTCCTTAATGCTTGTTTTTGCAAATTCAAATTATTGTTAAAACACAACAGACACAAAGCATTTAAAATTCAAAATTCATTTAATTCATATGAATGTCGACATGAGACAAATGTTTTCATCATAAGGTCTGAAACTACATGCATGAAAATGCTCATATTGACATCCTTCAAAGGTAGTAATTCTCCCCCTAAAACCCTGAAAAAAACTGATTTACGGTAAAGCGGCCTTCCACTGATTGATAAGCTCCAGTGTCAAAATACCATCGCGGATAAGACTTTCAATCCTTTCCCTCAGTTGTCTGCATTTTTCAATTGAATGCCCAACTACCCCCAGGTGATAATCACACTTGCTATCAAGGTCATAACTCATTGTTGATGGATTCGGAGCTATTTTCAAAGGTATCGGGGTAAGGTACTGATTCTTTATTAGTAATGGCAGCAGGTCAGGGATGGGGATTGGAATTCTTTCTTGGTTGTCCCACGGTCGTTTTCTGGAAGTAGGCCTTTTTGCAAGGGCTGGTATAGGATTAGGTGCTTGGGTTGGTAGGTAAGGATAAAGGCTTGGAGATACCTCAGTAGGGTAAAATGATTGGTATGAGGGAAATTGGGAATATGGGACGAAATCTCCCACAGCTTGGACATTTTCCTATTTATTTCTAGGTGCCTTATTTCTCTCGGCATTGGATGTTCCTTCTCCTTCAAGTTTCCCATTCTTGATAGCATTCTCAATCATCTCAGTTGAGATTACTATATTCGCAAAATTCTTCGAGGCATTTTCGACGAGCCTATCATAGTACGGGGCCTGCAGTGTATTCACAAAAAGGACGGTGATTTCCTTTTGTGTCAAAGGTGGTTGTACTTGGGTAGACATGTTCCTCCCCCTCTGAGCATACTCTTTGAAGCTCTCAGTAGCTCTTTTCTCCATATTTTGCAAAGTAAGACGATCAGTGTCCTGTCAGTCATATGCTTGTACTGGTTTAGAAAAGCCCTAGCCAAATCATTCCAAGAGCGAATATGATCCTTGCACAATTGACTATACCACCTAATTGCGGACCCGCTGAGGCTATCCTGAAAGTAGTGGATCAGAAGCTTATCATTATCTATATGACTAGTCATGTTTCGGCAGAACATAGTGATGTGGGCTGATGGATTAGTCCTCCCGTCATATTTCACAAAGTCAGGGACCTTGAATTTAAGAGGAATGACTAAATTGAGGACCAAGCATCGTTCTTTCGCTTCCACACTCCCGAATATGTCTGTATTTTCTACTACCTAGAGCCTTTCATCTAGCAATTGATATTTCCCTTGTGAATCTGCCAACTCTACCTCATTAACCATTTTATACTTTGCCTGTTCAGCTGGATCATCTGAATTTAAGACATTGACGGGGTTAACTGTGTTCTGGGCATCCATCATTACGACCTCATTCTGACCCTTTCGTGCCTCTAACCCTTCTCTGGCGGCCAAGTTTTCAGTGTATCCCTTGATTACGGTGGACATTAGCTCCATCAATTTAGTCATCTGATCTTTAGATTTTGCTTGAGACTTTTCCAGTTGTTCTCGCAATTCTTCATGTACCCTTTCCATTCTTTCCATTTGGGCAACTTGTTCATTCTCCATAGCACTAGCCTGTATTAAAAGGGTACTCATTACTTCTTATTTGAAATGGAAATTCTTTCAAAGACTCTTAATGCCAAGCCAACTTCTGTTTTGTTCCCCCAAAGTGCGTGTCATGATGAAGGAGCCATGAATGCAATTTGATGCACGTGAAGCCTAAACAATATGATGTATGGACATGTACAATGGAAACATGCTGACCATGTATGTAATAAATGCAATCATGCCAACATGATGCAAGCAAAAAATAAACAAATCAACGTATGGATATATGCCATGAATGACTATGTATTTTCCAGATTATTTTCGAATGAATGATCATATACACTATGAATGCAACACGATGTCAATTATGATGCCTGTAAACAATGAATGATTGACAAAGAGTTTATACAAAGAAACTCATGCTGACCATGTATGTTATGAATGCGACCTAATGCTAACATGATATATGTAATAAGCAAATTAATGCATGAACATTTACAGAAAAATCATGCTGACTGTGAATGCATGAATGCAACCTGATGCTCACATGATACATGTATGAATGTATGGTATGACAAATAATTGATCGGATGCAAAATGCAAAAGGGAAGATATCACGGAGGAAATAAGAATCGGAGGAACTTAATCATCAACATCTCATAAATTTGAACCATAGTAAATTCATTCCCATATCAATGTTCACAATGGTAAAAACCATGTTTACAAAATCTGAGTAGTAGTTAAAACTGTCTTTTACAAGCACTTTATTCATCCTAGCATCCTAAGGCTATAAGAGCCGACTACTGAAAAAGTGAAATCCTACTACATTATATCAGACCGATGTCCTTCTACATCATTGTTGTAGATCTCCCAATCCTAATTACCCTTTTCTAATCCTCTATCAATCAGCGTCGTTGGATCCAACCACTTGGAGTCTATAAGGGATTGTACTTTGTTCTTGAGTGCATTGCAGTGCTCAATGCTATGCCCAACAGTTCCACAGTGATAATCACATCTTGCATTCGAATTATACCACTTTGGGTATGGTGGTGACAGGGTTTCAACGGCACATTGGCAACCAGTTGATTTCGAACCAACATTGGGAAAAGCTCTTGATAGCTGATTGGAAGGGGATCAAAATGCCTTTGTGTCTTATCCTGGGGTTATTTCTTAGTCACACAGAGCCTAGGAATTGGGGCATTTGGCGATGGCACTAAGGTTCAAACCGGAGTGTTTACATGGAGAGTTGGTGGAATAACAAGGCAATGGTATAGATTTGGACGCGAGGCCTTCGGAGGTTGTATATAGCTCGAGGTTCCTATCCCAGATGCTGGATAAGATGATTGATGAGGGAAGCAATATGAACTTCCAATTGGTGGTAATGGAGTGAGATTCAGGAATCCCGTAGTGGTCATCCCAATGGACGATTGGACCATAGTAGGGTGAGGATACTGGTTTGGATCTAGAACAGTTTGCAGGTATGGTACAGGATCCGAGGTTTCTATCTTTGGTATCAGGCTCTCGGGTTTAATCATTTTCACGATTTTGTGCACAATTTCATCAGGATTGCTACCTTTATGGCATAGACAAGTGCAGGATCCAACAAGGATTTAATGTTCTGGATCTAATGGTTTTGGTTGATCCGAAGGCGATGCAAAGCCCTGGGAAAGTTCCCCTTTACTCTTACCCATATCCTCAAACATTTTCAGCAATTTGGCGAGTTGTTCTTTCACTTCTCGGATTTCATGTCCAAATGCCTCTTGATTTCGTTCCAGAGCACCCAATCGTTCCTCCGATTCTTTCCTCATATCTCGAACTCCTTTCATGCAAATGAAAATGTCATGAGATTAAGAATACAATTATGAATGTACATGCTTTATTCCTATGTGCATGAATATACTGATGATTAATGCATGAACATATACAGAGAAATTATGATGACTATGTATGCTATGGATGCAATCTAATGCCAACATGACGCATTTAAAAAATGAATAAATTGATGCACAGGTATATACAAATAATGACTATGGATGTCATAAACATATTCTACAATGAATGACCATACATGCTATGACTGTAACATGATGTCAAAATGATACATGCAAAAAATAAATGAATTAACACAAAGGTACGTACAAAGAATGACCATGTATATCACAAATGTATTCTACAGTGAATAACCATGCATGTTAGAACTGTAACATGATGTCAAAATGATACAAATAAAGAATAAATGAATTAACACCAAGGTATATACAAAGAAATCAATGATTACACGAAATTGGTGGGACCTAAATCTTGATTATTCAAAAATCTCATTATGCAAGATTTGCCTCCAAATTTATGATTTTTTGAAACATGTTTTTTCTATGAAAAACCAAACATATTATTTTCTATGAAAAACCAAACATATTATTTTCAAAAGAATTTCGGAGTAGTGGATCTTACTATAGTACAATATGCAAATGTTCATATAACAGTACCGGTCTACAACTCTTATTCAACCAATGAATGTTTATGAAATCATCAAATAAAATTATTACCACCATCCGTTTATTGTAAAAAAAAAATGAGATCAAGAATACAACCATAAATGTACATGCTCTATTCACACATGCATGAAATATGCAAAAATGTTTGAAAAAGAATGTTTATATTTTCAATTTTAAAAAGTTTATGAACACTTGCCCCAACAATATCGACTCAAAATAGGCATCACGATGCCTTTGGGATAGGGTATTAAATTTATTACGGGCGATGTACGTACATCGTTGCCCGATCTACAACACTTATTAAAAGTATCAAATAGGTAATAAAAGGTTTTAAAAATGTCCCTTATGTTTTCCTATCTTCGGTAATCTAATCGGAAATTCAACATAGCTTTGCCTAGGTTCACTATATGAGGGTGAATCGGTTCTAAAGGCCCCGAGTTGCTCCTCACTGTCACCAGTGAAGGCTAGTAAGGCACCCCGATAAAAATGGGCTCAATTCGTTAGAGTCTATTTTCCTAGCCCATGCAGATTGTTTATCACGAAGGCTTAGGTAATTTAGTATTCCGGAAGTGTTCCACTAGCCATGCGGATTGTTAATCACGAAAGCTTAGTTACTTTGCTCCCACCTAAAAGGACAGAACCCAGGTATAGAGCTCATGATATACAAAAGCACGTGTAGTGTGTGAGGAGGAACAACAAACCTTTCACCACCTATTCTACACCCCTTATTCTAAATGCCCCAACAATTTATTAAAATAACATTCAAGAATAGTGTAACGCATTAACCAACAAGCAATTATAATATACAATTATTAAATAACTAGAGAACAATAATAAAATGTATGCACATGAATATGGACATATTTCAAACATTTTATTATTTTCAAAATTCTCCTTATTATTTAAAAAAAAATGGGGGAATTAAAATTAAATATCAATTAAACCAATAAAATCAAGATTTTGATAACACACGACTAATTCTAGGCCTGACTCTCAAAAATTTCCCAGTGGAGTCGCCAAGCTGTCGCAACCTAAAAAATAACAAGTCTCATTGCAAGACTTTATTATTCGTTAAGCGTGACATTAAAAAAAACCGAGGAAAAGTTGACTTAATTCCTCTAGAAAAACGAAGGTTTTGAAAATAACCTTGAAAAAGACATGGAGTCGCCACCAATATTTTTTTGGCTAGGTGTGATCGGCCACCTATTAAAACCGGTTTTATAAAACATTTTAAAATTAATTAAAACATTTTTTAAAACAAATTTTAAGTCTGCGTTTTAAAACCAGAGAAATCAAAGAAGCTGGTTCGCGACTCGGTTACGTGTGGGGAAGGATTAGCACCCGCACAACGCCCGTATAAAATGTACCTTATTAATCGTGTGTTATCTCAAGTCTCGGTAAAAAGTCGATTTTTAATTTGGTATTGCAAGTTAATTCCCAATTTAAAGAAAAATAATTCCATTTTTAATTGAAAATGATCCGGAATTTATTAATTCAAAATTTTCTTATATTCCCCAACAAACGTGGCAAAATATAAAATTTTTTATTAGTATGGAAAACTTTCCGAATCATTCTTATTTTAAAGAAGATATTCCGTTATTAATGATAATTGATGATATCCTCCCCAGCAAACCCGGCAGAGAACTCATGAATTATTTTAACTAAGGAATATCATTATTTTATAAATCATTACCTTTTTCAAAACATTTTAAAAATATATGAATATGAATATGTGTGACATAAATAAAATGACATAGCAAAGTCTAGATAATATAATGCAACCTAAATGGTATGATATAATTTAAATGTCGTAGCATATTCCAAATGAAATGAAATACCTAAGTCATATGATATATTCTAAATGAAATGAAATGACCTAGGTAACATGATATATTCTATATGAAATGCAATATCCTAAGTCATATTGTCTCAACCTAAAAAATAACCAGTCTCATCGCAAGACTTTATTGTTCGTTAAGCGTGACATTAAAAAACCGAGGAAAAGTCGACTTAATTCCTCTTGAAAAATGAAAGTTTTGAAAATGACCTTGAAAAAGACATGGAGTCGCCACCAATATTTTTTTAGCTAGGTGTGATCGGCCGCCTAGTAAAACCGGTTTTATAAAATATTTTAAAATTAATTAAAATATTTTTTAAAACTAATTTCAAGTCTGCTTTTTAAACT
This sequence comes from Fremontodendron californicum, assembly GCA_030761205.1. NCBI lineage: Eukaryota > Viridiplantae > Streptophyta > Magnoliopsida > Malvales > Malvaceae > Fremontodendron > Fremontodendron californicum. The sequence continues at coordinate 9,784,257 of JAULJL010000026.1, forward strand.
AGAGAAATCAAAGAAGTGGGTTTGGGACTCGGTTACGTGTGGGGAAGGATTAGCACCCCCACAACGCCCGTATAAACGGTACCTTATTAATCATGTGTTATCTCAAGTCTCGGTAAAAAATTGGTTTTAAATTTAGTATTTCAAGTTAATTTCCAAATTAAAAAAAAAAATAATTCCATTTTTAATTGAAAATGATCCAGAATTTATAAATTCAAAATTTTTCTATATTCCCCAATAAACGTGGCAAAATATAGAAATTTCTATTAATTTGGAAAACTTTCCGAATCACTCTCATTTTAAAGAAGATATTCCGTTATTAATGATAATTGATGATATCCTCCCCAGCAAACCCGGCAGAGAACTCATGAATTATTTTAACTCTGGAATATCTTTATTTTATTGAAAATCATTACCTTTTTTGAAAACATTTAAAAGAAATGAAAATGTATATGCATGACATAAATAAAATGACATAGAAAAATCTAAATAATATAATGCAACCTAAATGATATGATATAATTTAAATACTTTAGCATATTCTAAATGAAATGAAATATCCTAAGTTATATGATATATTCTAAATGAAATGAAATGACCTAGGTAACATAATATATTCTATATGAAATGTAATATCCTAAGTCAAATGATATATTCTAAATGAAATGAAATGAAATGACCTAGGTAACATAATATATTCTACATGAAATGAAATGACCTAAGTAACATAATATATTCTATATGAAATGAAATGAAATAATTTAAATGACATGGCAAATATGAATGATATGGCATATAATTTAAATGACATGGAATATAAAATAATGCTATCATACAATATGCATGAAACTAAAAATGAAAATAATAATGCATGAATATAGTATATGCTAAATAATATAACAAAAAATAACTAAACAAAAAACATATGATATCATCAAATATTCAAAACCATATAATAAAATAATATAACATCAAAAAATATAAATCAAACTAATCACAATACCATAGAAATTATCATAGCAAAAAAAATTAAAAAAATCACATATTATATAAAATGCATGAATGTGGAAAATGCAATGCATGAAACTGTATTTTTTCCTTTAATTAAGGAAATCCGTATATCTAAAAAGATATCCGGCTACCTTAGGAAAATATGTGAAATTAAATATTCTAAAACCAAAATATTTTGTGATTGTTTGAAAACAATTTTGACAAGCTTAGATTAAAAGTAGAAACTTGGCTAAACCTTTTTTTAAATGGCTCTAATTTCCTAAGTTTAAAATCCCGGACTTGACCACCCTTAACCCGAGAATGAAAAAATCATTTTTAGAGTTTAAAAAGGCTTAGAAACTATCCTAAGTCAGTAGCTAAACTTCCTAATCAGCCCCCTCAAACTAACTTAACCAAAACAGAAAAATGATTTTCTTTCAAATTCAATTCTGACTCCATTATCCAGTTTTAAGCCAAGATTTTTTACCCTATTTTCAGAAATTCTAAAAAATCAAAAACAAATACTGGAGACTCAAGACATGTAAAACTACACGGTAAAAAATTGGCTTAATTTTCTGATTAAAGATGACTACCCAAAAAAAATTGGGAAAGTACGAGTACTGGGTGAAAAAACTGTTTTGCCAAAACACATTTTTGCCTTTGCTAAAATCACTTAAAAATCAAAGTAAAAATATTCAAGACTCACAAAATGACCCACAAACAGTAGCTAGGACTTTTAAAAAGTTAGAAAAAAATTGGCTAAGTAAAAAAAAATCACAAAAGTAGAATAATCAATTTGACAACTCTTTAATCTTCCACAAGTATGCTCAAGAGAGCATGACTTTGAACCATTAATTGGCCTAAGTCATTAGTCAAGTGGCAAGGACATGAAATACATGAAAAAATACAGCAAATATGATGCATGAAATGCATGAATTGAAACCTAAATGTCATGAAAAATGCATGGCATCAATAAGTGACCTAGACCTAAATGAACTTGCATGGCATTTAATGCAACCTAGGTCTAAAATGCATGGACATGCATGGCAAAATAAACAAACCTAACATCTAAAATATTCATGGCAATAATACAAAAACAAGTCATGGTTAAACCAAAAACTCAACCAAATGTCATGAAAATGCAAACCTATCATCTAACATAGCAAAAATGCACACACAATGCAAAACACATGAAGTGGCCGAATGGCCTCAAGCTCCAAACAAGCATGGCATTTTCACAAACACTTGATATACTTAAACTAAATACTCAATCAAATGTCATGAAAAAGCAAACCTATCAACTAACATAGCAAAAATGCACACACAAAGCAAAATCAATGGGATGACCGAATGGCCTCAAGTTCCAAGTGAGCTTGGCTTTTTCACAAACACTTGATATACTAACATACTCAACTAAAATATGACACTCAAATCATGCAAATATAAAGTAGATGTATTAAAACTAACAAGCATTTTCACAAACACATGGATTACAAAATATAAAACATCAACAGATTTAAACATTAGGAAAACAGAAAATTAAAAATGCAAGAACATGATAATAAACTCATAAATGGCAACAAACAAGCAACCAAATTAAAACAAGCTTCAAGTATATGTAGTAGAAGAAAATTTAAAGCATCAAGACTAAAAAAATAACAAAAATAACATGACAAATCAAAGCAAAATAGCAACAATAAAATTATGGGCCATTCGACCATGGTAAGAAAATAAGAAAAAAAAATTGTAAGAACTTGTTTAAGAAAAAGATGAAGAAAGAACTTAAAAAAGAACAAAAAAAACACTTATTTAAAAAGAAAACTCACCAAAATAATAATCAAAATAGCAAAAACAAGAATGGAAAATCAAGAAAGTGCAAGAGTTGGTTCTAATAGCAACCTCAAGAAGCTATCTTTCAAGCTCTTTCTCTTCAAACTTTCTTTTCTTTTCTAAACTTTTCTTTTTTGCTTTCCAACAATGGAGAGAAAACTTAGCAAAACAAGAGAGAAAATATGAAAAATCAAGTGCTGAAAATGAAATTTCTGCTCCCCCTTTAGGCTGGCCGAACCCCCCCTCTCTCCTCACTAGGATGTCATTTTTACTCCAACCAATTTCCGTCCAAGGGCTACTGATTCAAGGTGAAAAAACATGAAATTATCACCCTGAGATTAGGCCATCAGCTGTCCATAATTACAGCTATTCAAGAATAATGTTGACACTCTCCCTCTTCGTGCATTGGCCCATGTGGCTTATTTGCAATGGCTTGATAAAAAAAATCACTAACTCTTAATTTTTGGCCTTTTGATTGAAAAATCAGAATCTCCTTCCCTTCCTTGGGCCTTGGCCGGCCAACACTCCCTTTTCCAACCCAAGTCTGATTTTTTTGAAAGGCAAGAGAAGCCCTTTTCGGTTTCTTGGATAAAATGACCTTTTTGCCCCCGGATACAAATAAATGGCAAAGGACTCCAAATTCAAATTTTATTTTTTCAATACTTTAAAAAATAATAAAAAATTGAATTCTGGAAGTTTTCCATAATTTTTTGAGTCCATTTTCTATTTATTTGGATTTTTTCTTCCAAAAATGCCCTTTTATGCCCCCATATTTTACCATTTTTTAAACGAGCTCTAAATCAAGATTTTTCTTCACCAATCTCTTTCAAATAATTTAAAAGTGTGATCTGGAAGTTTTCATAATTTTTGGAACTCATTTGGTATTTTTTCGGGATTTATCTGCTTGAATTACTACATAGGGGGCCCGGGATTTGGCCATTTTGCAAACGAACTCTGAATCAAGATTTTCTTTCACCAATCTCTTCCAAATAATTTAAAAATGAGATTTGCAAATTTTCAGAATTGTTGGAGTCCATTTGCTATTTTTTCGGGATTTATCTTCTTGAATTACTACATAGGAGACCCGGGATTTGGCCATTTTGCAAACGAACTCCGAATCAAGATTTTATTTTACAAAACTCTTCCAAATGATTTAAGAATGAGATTTGCAATTTTTCAGAATTTTTGGAGTTCATTTGCTATTTTCCCCAAATTTTCCAATTTTGCCCTTTTGCCTCCGAAACCCAATTTTGCTCAAAACAAGTCCGATTTTCAGATTTTCTTCAAACTGAGCCTTGGGCTATCCCTTTTTAATCATTCCTCATCCATTAGGGGCTTTGTTCTTACCAAGTCGGGCCATTTCTATAATTCTTCCCAATTTCACCGAAATCCACCAAAAACCCTAATTCTAGGTTTTCTCCCGGATTGACTTTTCTTTTAGTTTTTCTTTCAAGTGGCTTCTCCATTACCCGTAGTCAATGCTTATCTTTCATTTGGAACCTTCAATTTTGACCAATTCGATCATTTAAGCACTTTTCCCCGAATTTCTCGGATTAGAGTTTCCTTTCTATTGAATCTCCATAACCCAACTTCCGAACTCCATATCTTTCGATGTAGACCTCGGATTATCAAAATTCTTTCGCCATTTTTCAACTGAACTTCAAATATTGATTTTAAAAGTGGGTTGACTTTTTTGGGGTTGACTTTTTTGAGGTTGACTTTTTCGAGTTTGACTTTTTATGCTCGCCCTCTTAAACTAAGTCTCGGAGTACCACCTGCAGGATAAAAAAAATATTTTTACATTCTGAAACATCAATTTAGAAAAAAAAATACCTGTTTTAGTAGTCCAGACAAAATTAGGTGTCTACACATGATATATTCTAAATGAAATAAAATATCCTAAATGACATAATATATTCTAAATGAAATGAAATGACCTAGGTAACATAATATATTCTACATGAAATGAAATGACCTAGGTAACATAATATATTCTATATGGAATAAAATTATTTAAATGACATGGCAAATATAAATGATATGGCATATAATCTAAATGATATGAAATGACATGAAATTAAAATAATGCTAACATATAATATGCATGAAAATAAAAATAAAAATAATAATACATGAACATAGTATATGCTAAATAATATGACAAAAATAACTAAATAAAAAGCAAAGGATATCATGAAATATTCAAAACCATATAAAAATTAATATAATATCAACAATTTAAATCAAAACACCATCATGAAAATTAACATAGCAAAAATCACATATTATATAGTATGGATGAATATGGAAAATGCAATGCATGAGAATGTATTTTTCCTTTAATTAAGAAAATCCGTATATCTAAAAAGGTATCCGACTACCTTAGGAAAATATATCAAATTAAATATTCTAAAACCAAAATACTTTGTGATTGTTTGAAAACAATTATGAAAAGCTTAGATTAAAAATAAAAACTTAGCTAAACCCTTTTTAAATGGCTCTAATTTCCTAAGTTTAAAATCCCGAACTTGACCACCCTTAACCCGAGATTTAAAAAATCATTTTTAGAGTTTAAAAAAGGCTTAGAAACTACCCTCAGTCAGTAGCTAAACTTCCTAATCAGCCCTCTCTAAGTAACTTAACCAAAACAGAAAAATGATTTTCCTTCAAATTCAATTCTGCCTCTATTGTCCAGCTTTAAAGCACGATTTTTACCCTATTTTTAAAAATTCAAAAAATCTAAAATATATACTGGAGACTCAGAACACGTGAAACTACACGGGAAAAAATTGGTTTAATTTTCTGATTAAAGATGACGGCCCAAAAAAATCGGGAAAGTACGAGCACTGGGTGAAAAAACTGTTTTGTCAAAACACAATTATTTGCCTTTGATAAAATCATTTAAAAATCAAAGTAAAAACATTATAGACTCTCTGAAAGACTCACAAAAAGTAGCTAACACTTTTGAAAAGTTAGGCAAAAATTGGCTAAGTAAAAAGAATCACAAAGGTAGAATAATCAATTTGCCAACTCTTTGATTTTCCACAAGTATGCTCAAGTGAGCATGACTTTGAGCCATTGATTGGCCTAATTCATAAATCCTATGGCATGGACATGAAATGCATGAAAAATAAAGCAAATATGATCCATGAAATGCATGATTTAAAACCTTAATGACATGAAAAAAGCATGGCATCAATAAAATGACCTAGACCTAAATGAACTTGCATGGCATTTAATGCAACCTAGGTCTAAAATGCATGAATATGCATGGCAAAGCAAATCAATCCTAAACCTAAAGAATGCATGGCAATAACACAAACATCTGGCATGGTTAAATAAAATACACAACCAAATATCATGAAAATGCAAACCTATCAACTAGCATGATGAAAATGCACATGCAAACCATAAAATAGAGGGGTGGCCGAATGGCCTCATGCATCAAAATGAACATGGCATTTTCACAAACACATGATATACTAACATGCATAGCTAAAGAATAACACTCAAATCATGCAAACATAAAGTAAATGCATGAAAATAAACAGGCATTTTCACAAACACATGGATTACAAAATATAAAACATAAACAAACTTAAACATTTTGAAAACAGAAAATCAAAAATGTAAGACAAGTAAAATAAATATGATAACAAGATAATAGACTCAAAAATAGAAACAAGCAAGCAACCAAATTAAAACAAGCTTCATGTTTATGTATTAGAAGAAGATTTAAAGCATCAAAACTTGTTAAATATCAAGAATAACATGAAATAAAAAATGCAAATAGCAACTACCAAAAAACTAGGCCATTCGGCCACCTCAAAAAGAAAAGAAAAAAAAAGTTTCAAAAGCTTTTTACAAGAAAGAATCAATAAGGAACTTAAAGAAGAATATTAAAAACACTTATTTAAAAAGAAAAATCAAAAGAAACTCACCAAATATCAAATGAAAACAGCAAATCAAGAATGGAAAATCAAAGGAAGTGCAAGAGTATGGTGCTTAAAGCAACCTCTAGAAGCTATCTTTCATGCTTTTTCTCTTCTAACTTTCTTTTCTTTTCTAAACTTTTCTTTTTTCCTTTCAACAATGGAGAGAAAAATCAGCCAAAACCAAGAGAGAATAGAGAGTGAATGGCTGAAAATAAAAAGGGAGAGAGACCCCCCTTGTAGTGGCCGAATGCCCCTCCCAATGCTAGGATGTTGTCATTTTTCATTCAACCAATTTTCATCCAAAGGCTATTGATCCAAGATGTTTAAAATATGAAATTATCACCCTTAGATTAGGCCATCAGCTATCCACAATTACAGCTGTTCAAGAATCTTTAGCCATTATGTTGACACTCTCTCTCTTCAAGCATTTGTCCATGTGGCTTATTTGCAAAGGCTTGATTAAAAAATAACTACCTTTCTCTTTATTGTTGGCCTTTTGATTAAAAATCAGAAAATATCTACCCATCCTTGGGCCTTGGCCGACTAACCCCTCTTCTTCCAGCCCAATCTTCATTTTTTTAAAAGGCAACAAAAGCCCTTTTTCGGTTTCTTGGGTAAAATGACCTTTTTGCCCTCCGAACATAAATAAATAGCAAACGGACTCCAAATTTAATTTTTATTTTTCAATACTTTCAAAATAATAAAAAAATTGAGTTCTGGAGGTTTTCAAAAAATTTTGAGCCTATTTGCTATTTATTTGGATTTTTTCTTGCAAAATTACGATTTTGTGCTCCCAAACTTTACCATTTTTTAAAAGAGCTCCAAATCCATATTTTTCTCCACTAATCTATTCTAAATAATTTAAAAGTATGATCTGGAAGTTTTCGTAATTTTTGGAACTCATTTGATATTTTTTCGGGATTTATCTGCTTGATTTATTGCATAAGGGGCCCGAGATTTGGCCATTTTGCAAACAAACTCCAAATCCTGATTTTATTTTGCCAATCTCTTCCAAATAATTTAAATATGAGATCTACAAATTTTCAGAATTTTTGGAGTTCATTTACTATTTTTTCGAGATTTATCTTCTTGAATTTCTGCATAGAGGACCAGGGGTTTGGCCATTTTGCAAACGAACTCCGAATCAATATTTTCTTTTGCCAATCTCTTCGAAATGATTTAAGAATGAGATCTGCAATTTTTCAAAAATTTTGGAGTTCATTTGCTATTTTTCCCAAAATTTCTAATTTTGCCCTTTTGCCTTCGAAACCCGATTTTGCTCAAAACAAGTCCGATTTTCAGATTTTCTTCAAATTGGGCTATCCTTTTTTAACCACTCCTCATCCATTAGGGGATTTAGTCTTATCGAATCGGGTCATTTCTGTAATTCTTCCGAATTTCAACGAAATCCACAAAAAACCCTAATCCTCGGTTTTCTTTCGGATTGACTTTAATTTTAGTTTTTCTTCCAAGTAGCTTATCCATTACCCGTAGTCAGTGCTTATCTTTCATTTGGAACCGTCAATTTCGACCAATTTGATCGTTTAAGCACTTTTCCTCAAACTTCCCGAACTAGGGTTTTCTTTCTACTGAATCTCCGTAACCCAACTTCCGAACTCCATATCTTTCAATGTAGACCTCGGATTATCAAAATTCTTTCACCATTTTTCAATTGAACTTCAAATTTGATTTGAAAGTGGGTTGACTTTTTAGTAGTTGACTTTTTGGGGTTGATTTTTTCAAGTTTGACTTTTATGCTCGCCTTCTTAGACTAAGTCTCGGAGTACCACCTACAGGATGAAAAAAGTCTTTTTACATTCTAAAACATCAATTTGGGAAGAAAACATACCTGTTTTAGTGGTCTAACAAAATTAGGTGTCTACACTGAGGAGGTTAGAGGATGCTATCAAGGAGTTAGTGACCAAGATTCGAGGTCAAGAACTCAGCCAAGAAAGAGTTATCACTTCTATCAGAAGTGACATTACTACTCTCAATGTGCAACAGAACCTGATCATGACCCAGTTGCAGCAACCAGATTCGACCAACGCAACTCAAACAAATAGGGGACAGTACTTCTCCACCAGGCAGTCCAGGATCGGCTTCCTCGTTTGAATGGAGATGATCCTGCAGGGTGGTTATACAAATGTCAGCAGTTCTTCGAAGTAGATCACACACCAGAGGAGGCAAAGATCAAACTGGTTGTGATCAATCTTGAAGGAAGGGCCTTGCAATGGCACCAAAACTTGGTCAAGTACAAGGGTGGTAATGAGACTGTTTTCTGGGCAGCCTATGTACAAGCATTGGAGGCCAGATTTGGAGACCAAACGTATGGAGACCCCATGATTGAACTGCTCAGCCTCAGGCAAACAGGTATGATCACTGACTATAGAGATCAATTTGAAGCACTGTTAGGAAGGGTTGATATATTTGAAGAATATGCTATTAATTTTTTCTTGAATGGACTCAAGTCTGTGATTCAACAACCTTTCAAGATGTTTATACCTAAAACCTTGTCCCATGCTTTTGCTCTAGCCCAACTCCAAGAATCCACCTTTAAATCCCTTCACCCAGAACTCACACACACCAACAAAAAACCACCTTTGCTACCCACCCCACCCTTCTTGCCAAGAAACAATCCAAGAAACCTATCTCTGCCACCCATTCCTGCACAAAATAACTTGAACCAATTCAAGAAAACCCCACCCAACTCCACCAAAATCCATACCAGTTCTGAGTTTGATGAAATATGGCAAAGGAACTATGTTTCTGGTGTGATGAGACATATGAGTTTGGCTACAAATGCAACATAAAGCAACTGTACCTCGTCGAGGTTAATGAATTGGAGGATACAGAATGTTGCCAAGAAACTAGGGTGCAAAATAATAGATATTGGTCCCTTGAAGGTGAATGTAGTAGATGGAAATAGTTTGGCTTGTGTAGCTGCATGCAAAGGGTTGAGTTGGACACTTCAGGGTACAACCTTCACCACAGATGTGCTCCTACTTCCTTTAGGCAGTTGTGACATGGAACTTGGGGTACAATCAATTGAAACGTTAGGAGAAATCAAGTGGGATTTTAAGTAGCTAAGGATGGAGTTTAGCATCCAAGGGAAAAGGCATGTGTTGAGAGGTAGCACACAGCCTGTGGAGTTAAGGACAGTCAAAGGGAGACAACTTAATAAGATACTGACTAGCACCACTGAGTGCTCACTGGTTCAGCTATGCAGCCTTCAGTTGTGTGATGAACAGGGCTATTCATGTGCCACAATCAGCAATGAGATGGAAATAGTTGATCAGGTACCAGTAGAAGTGCAGGAATTGCTAGAGAAATATGCTGCAATTTGTGAAGAACCACAAAACTTACCCCCACACAGAGGTTGTCGCAACCTAAAAAATAACGAGTCTCATCGCAAGACTTTATTATTCGTTAAGCGTGACATAAAAAAAACGAGGAAAAGTCGACTTAATTCTTCTAGAGAAATGAAGGTTTTGAAAATGACCTTGAAAAAGACATGGAGTCGCCACCAATCATTTTTAGCTAGGTGTGATCGGCCACCTATTAAAACCGGTTTTATAAAATATTTTAAAAATTAATTAAAACATTTTAAAAACCAATTTCAAGTCTGCGTTTTAAACCAGAGAAATCAAAGAAGCGGGTTCGGGAGTCGGTTACGTGTGGGGAAGGATTAGCACCCCTACAACGCCCGTAAAAATCGGTTCCTTATTAATCGTGTGTTATCTCAAGTCTCGGTAAAAATTGGTTTTACATTTAGTATTTCAAGTTAATTCCTAATTTAAAGAAAAATAATTCCATTTTTAATTGAAAATGACTCGGAATTTATAAGTTCAAAATTTTCCTATATTCCCCAACAAACGTCGCAAAATATAGAAATTTTTATTAATTTGGAAAACTTTCCGAATCATTCTTCATTTTTGAAAGAAAGATATTCCTTTATTAATGATAATTGATGATATTCCCTCCAGCAAACCCGGTAGAGAACTCATGAATTATTTTAACTTGGGAATATCTTTATTTTTTTTTTATTGAAAACCATTATCTTTTTTTGAAAACATTTAAAAGAAATGAATATTGTATATGTATGACATAAATAAAATGACGTAGAAAAAAATCTAAATAATATAATGCAACCTAAATGACATGACATGATTTGAATGCTTTAGCATATTCTAAATGAAATGAAATATCCTAAGTCATATGATATATTCTAAATGAAATTAAATGACCTATGTAACATAATACATTCTATATGAAATGCAATATCCTAAGTCATATGATATAATCTAAATGAGATAAAATATTCTAGATAACATAATATATCCTAAATGAAATGAAATGACCTAGGTAATAGAATATATTCTACATGAAATGCAATAACCTAAGTCATATGATATAATCTAAATGAAATAAAATATTCTAGATGACACAATATATCCTAAATGAAATGAAATGATTTAAATGACATGACAAATATGATAAATGACATGGAATAAAATAATGCTATCATATAATATGCATGAATATAAAAATAATAATGCATGAACATAGTATATGCTAAATAAAAATAACTAAATAAAAGCATAGGATATCATGAAATATTCAAAACCATATAATAAACCATATAACATCAAAAAATATAAATCAAAATAATAACAATATCATAAAAATTATTATAGCAAGAATCACATATTATAAAAAATGCATGAATTTGAAAATGCAATGCATGAAATGTATTTTTTCCTTTAATTAAGGAAATCCGTATATCTAAAAAGATATCCGGCTAAAAAATCCACAGAAAACTCCATGGAGGCTGAAAAAAATACATATTGCATTTGGAAGAGCTAAAGACACAAATAGATAATTGGCAAATCTGTCACATTCCGAGAGAAGTTAACAAAATTGCTGATGATCTCGCAAAATCTGGAGTGAATAGAATTCAAGAGCTTTTACTTTGGAATTGTTAGACATATTTTTTGTCTTTTGCAAACAACATTTAAGCTATTTTTATTTGTTTAGCAGCTTGCTGCATCTGTCTACTTGTCTCACCTTTATTAATAAATCACTTTTGATTTTTAAAAAAATAAAATAAACACCAATTAATGTTTAAACATTGATACCCTTCTCTTCTAGTACAATATTCCCGCTCAATCCCTTATCAAAGTATCTTGTTTGTCTCCCAAACTTTGATTAAGCTAGGGAGTATGGGATATAATTGGGTCATTAGGAGAGTTTATCCAACACAAGATAAAGCTTTTTTGGTCTACTCAATTAATCCAGGCAACTTAACTTCACGTATATAATACACCTACGAAAGAGTCAGGTAATCCGCTTGGTTTGACAGGTTTGACTCGTATTAAGTTAGATTTGAGTAGAGTTATTTTTATTTTGAATCGGTTCGAATTACTGTTTATATAATAAAATTTTATATTTTACTTAAATTTAATTATAAAATATTAATATTAATATAAAATATAATTTTTTAATATTATTTAAACAGTAAAACGGGTCGGCAGATCCATCTAGGGCCTGGCGTGGATAAAAAAAAAAATTCGGACTATGACCAGACCTATGAGCAGGTTTAATTATATTATATATATAAAAGAAATTATGAATTATTTAATGCCAAGAAATATTAGAACCATCACCTTACTGCCCCTGAAAGTGCATTATTTTATATATGGTGGCGAAATTAGTTGTAGACCTGGCGATCTATGTATTTTTATTATGTTGGTGTTAATTTTTTTATGTCATGTTTAATATATTATATATTTATATCATTTTTAACATGTTAATAATTAATGTTATATAAATTTTGACACGTTTTTATATTCGTGTCATAACGTATTTTTATTATTTTTTATATTATAACATATTTATATAATTTTTTTCGTGTTGTGTTCGTATTGTATTTAAAATTATCTATTATAATCAGTTGTATTTTTTGATGCTGTGTGCTTGATTTCGTGGTGGGCTGGCTGAGCTATATATGGGCGGTAACTATATTGGGCTTCGGGAAGATCGATTAAGTTGGACAAGTTTTAGTGAAAGATGAAATTTGAATAGAAGCACATCCTTGGGAATGTTGTATCAATTATAATACAAGTGACTCACTGATTTGATTCCAGAGTTTAAATTTAAACAGCAGATTACAAGATTTAAATACAAAACAATATTGTAAAAGTTCTATAAAATAATATTATTGGAATTTTGAAAAAATTATTTTTAAAAAATTATTTAATTATTGATAAATGAATAAATTATTTATTTATCGATAAATTTATAAAAAAAATTATATTTTCAATCCTTATACATGTATATTATTATCTATTTTATTAAGATAAATGAATGATTTATAAATGAACAACACTAGATAGAGTCAACAATTATTTATATAGAAAACTACTTGCGATAACATGAAAAGAATGTACCATTCTAGTGTGTGCATTGTAAAAAATTAAAGATGAGGTTTACTTTGATTTAGGTATAAAGAAGAGTTAATAGCACCAATGGTCCTCAAATTATAGTGCATATTTTATATTGGTCCCTAAACTTCAAAACGTATCAATCAGGTCATCAATATTATAGTTTTGTATCAATGTAGTCCTTTCGTTACTCAGACCGTCAAAAACGACGTTAAATGACGGATGGCATATGACATGTAAATTACAAAAATACCATAAGCGGATTTAATCCTTATTTTTGTCTTTTTATCTTTTTGTCTTTTGTCTTAATTTCTTTATTCTTTTTTTTTCTTTCAAATTTTATATTTTCCTTTTTTATTAATATAAAATATATTAATATAATTAATATATTTGATTTCTTATGTTTTATATATTTTTTTCTCCTCTTTATAAATAAAAAAATAATTAATAATTATATTATAATTTAAACTAATTTTAATAATTTATAAAAAAAAAAATTTATTTGCATTAATATTATAAAAACATTTTAAGTTTTTTTACTTTTTTTCCCTTTTTCTTCTTTATAAATAAATAAAAATAAATTAAATTTTAAAAAAATATAATTTTTAAAAAATATAATATGTTTATTTACATTAATTTTATAATAAAAATAAATTTTATTTTCCTTTTTGTTATTTCTTTTTCCTTTTTTCATTTTTCTTTTTCTTTTTCTAAATAAGTTATTTTTTATAAAAAAAATAATAATTTATAAATATAAAATATTTATTTACATCCATTTAATTAAAAATTTATATTTTTTATGTCGACTCTAATGCTGAAGTTGAGACGGCAACTATCTTGACCGAATCTGCCATAAAGCGCCAAATCAGACCTTCCTCGATCTAGCTCGATAGATCAAATTTGGCATCTTACAATGCCTATCGAGCTTTATGAATGGTAGTCTGATCCTTCACAAGGTCGTACTGGCGGTGAGAATTCAAATTTCTCTTTTTCGAACGACGAGAGTTAGGTAGAGAGAATATAATCAAAAAAATTAAAAAAGAAAAGAAAATATATTTACAAAAAAAAATAATGTAAATAAATATATATATTTGATAAATTATTTAATTTTTTACAAAATTTATTTATTTATAAAAGCAAAGAAAGAAAAAAAGAAAAAAAAAGGAAAATAACTTTTTTAATTAATTAAAATAAATATATTATTTTTTATAAATTATTTAATTATTACAAAATAATTAAGTTTTATTTAATTATTTATAATAGTAAATAAAAAAGAAAAGAAAATTTATTTTTACAAATTAATGTAAATAAATATATTTATATTTTTTTATAAATTAGTTACTTTTTAAAATTTTAATTTTAATTATATTATAAATTATTTTTTCTTCTTTTTATTTATTTATTGAAAAGAAAAAAGGGAAAAGAAAAAAGAGAAAAAAGTAAAAACAAACTTAAAATAATTTTTATAAAATTAATTTAAATAAATATTTTATACTTTTAATAAATTATTTATTATTTATAATAAAAAAGAAAGGAAAATATAAAATTTGAAAAGAAAAAAAAAAGAAAGAAAAAAGAAATAAAGACAAAAACAAGGATTACATCAGCAGATAACATTTTTGTAATTTACACGTCATATGTCATCTGTCATTTAACGCCGACGGTTTGAGTAACGAAAGGACTACATTGATACAAAGCTATAACATTGGGGACCTGATTGATACGTTTTGAAATTTAAGGACCAATATAAAATATGCCTTATAATTTGGGGACTATTGGTGCTATTAACTCTATAAAGAAAAAAAAAAAAAACTTTAAATGCATATTTTGAAAAGAAGCTTAAATGAGTAAAAGTTGTTAAGTGAAAATTTACTTATAATATCATATGAATTTTTATGTATTTTTTTATATTTTAGAAATTATTAATTTATATATTTTTTGGGTCCTATAAAATTATTATCTTATGCATTTAGCGATGTTATTATTTTTAATACCCTAGCTAAAGTTGAAATTACGAGATTTTATTAATTAATCGAGATTATTAATTTAGCAAATATTCATTTGTCGAAATTTTAATATATTAAGATGACAATCTTGGCTTGGTTGGAGTCTGATGTGCTAGAGATGGGATTCTTATCTTGAATGAATTTGAGTTCTGATTTTTCTCTGGTACATGATTGGTTTTTCCTATTATCTATCTCCAAATTTCTTTTCGTATTATATATATATATATCATAACATATCAAATACGAATTCGACATGCTAAAAACAAATTGTGGAGTCGTCACTAATCATCTTTGCTAATTGTGATTAGTTACTTATATGAATCTATCCAATTTATAATAATCCTAAATTCAACGAAGGCACATAGGTTCTACATTATCAGAACTAAGTTCGGGAGTACGTTACGTGTAGGGAAAGATTAGCACCCCCATAACGTCCACCCAAAAAGATGGTACCTAATTAGTCAGATATTACCCTAGATTTGATTTTAATTTGATATCTTAAATATTGGAATAAATTTTAAAGGTATTCTCCACATTGGCGGAATTCCAAAAAAAAGTCTCCTCACCTCAAGAGGGCGTTTGGTGCCTTCTTAAGAATCACATTTCATGGAATGTGATTCCTGAGAATGTAATTCCTAGAAATATAACTTTACAACATTTGATATACATGAGAAAATGTTGATTAAAATTTTGGGAATATGATTCTAATTTTTCGAAATTACTTTTATCAAAAAAATGTAAATTTTATTAATTTTAAAAATTTTCAATGATTTTTAATATTAACAAATATTGGTACTAAATATTTAAAAATAATATTTTAATTGATAATTTGAGTTACTTTTAGGATAAAAAATATTTATTAATAATAAAATTTTGAAATTACTCTCATGTTGTTGAAAAATTAAAAGGCTGGATGCAATTTCCAAATCCATACCATTGCCTTGTTATTCCACCATCTCTCCATGCAAACACTCCGATGCAAGCCTTAGTGCCACCACCAAGTGCCCCAACTCCTAGGCCCTGTGTGACTAAGAAACAACCCCAGAATAAAACCCAAAGGCATTTTGATCCTATTCCAATAAGCTATCAAGAGCTTTTCACAGTGTTGGTCAGAAATCATCTAGTTGCCTATGTGCCTTTGAAACCGCTGTCACCACCATACCCCAAGTGGTATAACCCGAATGAAAGATGTGATTATCACTATGGAACTGTTGGCATAGCATTACGGGTTATACCACTTGGGGTATGGTGGTGACAGCGGTTTCAAAGGCACATAGGCAACTAGATGATTTCTGACCAACACTGTGAAAAGCTCTTGATAGCTTATTGGAATAGGATCAAAATGCCTTTGGGTTTTATTCTGGGGTTGTTTCTTAGTCACACAGGGCCTAGGAGTTGGGGGCACTTGGTGGTGGCACTAAGGCTTGCATCGGAGTGTTTGCATGGAGAGATGGTGGAATAACAAGGCAATGGTATGGATTTGGAAATTGCATCCAGCCTTTTAATTGATAATTTGAGTTACTTTTAGGATAAAAAATATTTATTAATAATAAAATTTTGAAATTACTCTCATGTTGTTGAAAAATTAAAAGGCTGGATGCAATTTAAATATTATTTAAATATTTTAATGATATTTATTATTAACAAATATTTGTACTAAATATTTAAACATAATATTTTAATTGATAATTTAAGTGTTTTTATGATAAAAATATTTGTTAACAATAAATTTTCGAAATTACTTTTATGTAGTTGAAAAGTTAAAAGGCTATATGAAAATTATATATTATTTAAATATTTCAATGATATTTATTATTAACAAACATTTGTATTAAATATTTAAAAATAATATTTCAATTGGTAGTTTGAGTTACTTTTATGATAAAAAAATATTTGTTAATAATAAAATTTTGAAGTTACTCTCAAGTAATTGAAAAATTAAAAGACTGGATGCAAATTAAATATTATTTAAATATTTTAATAATATTTTTTATTAATAAGTATTTGTACTAAATATTTTAAAATAATATTTCAATTGATAATTTTAAATCAAATAGAAAAAGGATAATTTTGTCTTAACATTTTTTTAACTTTTCAACTATATGGGAAAGTTACTTTCCCACCACTTCTTATAAGAATCACATTCCAATGCTTGTGGGAAAGTAAATCTCTAAGGAAAGTTACATTCCCAAGAAAGTAGCAGTTTTTAACATACCAAACATGAGAATCACATTCCCACCAATTACTTTCCATGGAAAGTGAATATTTTTCATCATACCAAACGCCTTCCAAGAGTATTCAAGAGACACCATTTGTTCTCCTGAAGAGGCTCTGTCGTCGGATTCATTAAATATTTTATGGAAAAGGATATTTATAAATTCTAAATTCAATTTTAAATTTTTTTATTATTATCTTTTTAAAAATAAAAATAAATTTCAACCAATAATATTGAAATCATCCCCTAAATTCTTTGTCGCAACCTAAAAAATAACGAGTCTCATCGCAAGACTTTATTATTCGTTAAGCGTGACATTAAAAAAAATCGAGAAAAAGTCGACTTAATTCCTCTAGAAAAATGAAGGTTTTGAAAATGACCTTGAAAAAGACATGGAGTCGCCACCAATCTTTTTTAGTTAGGTGTGATCGGCCACCTATTAAAACCGGTTTTATAAAATATTTTAAAAATTAATTAAAACATTTTAAAAACCAATTTCAAGTTTGCGTTTTAAACCAGAGAAATCAAAGAAGCGGGTTCGGGTGTCGGTTACGTGCGGGAAAGGATTAGCACCCCCACAACGCCCGTATAAATCGGCACCTAATTAATCGTGTGTTATCTCAAGTCTCGTTAAAAAATCGGTTTTAAATTTAGTATTTCAAGTTAATTCCCAATTTAAAGAAATATAATTCCATTTTTAATTGAACATGATCCGGAATTTATAAATTCAAAATTTTCCTATATTCTCCAACAAAGGTGGCAAAATATAGAAATTTTTATTAGTTTTGGAAAACTTTCCGAATTTTTCTCTTTTTTTGAAAGAAAGATATTCCTTTAATAATGATAATTGATGATATTCCCTCCAGCAAACCCGGTAGAGAACTCATGAATTATTTTAACTCGGGAATATCTTTGTTTTTTATTGAAAACCATTATCTTTTTTTGAAAACATTTAAAAGAAATGAATATGTATATGCATGACATAAATAAAATGACATAGCAAAATCTAAATAATATAATGCAACCTAAATGACATGACATGATTTGAATGCCTTAGCATATTCTAAATGAAATGAAATATCCTAAGTTATATGATATATTCTAAATGAAATTAAATGACCTATGTAACATAATATATTCTATATGAAATGCAATATCCTAAGTCAGATGATATGATCTAAATGAAATAAAATATTCTAGATGACATAATATATCCTAAATGAAATGAAATGACCTTGGTAATATAATTTATTCTACATGAAAGGCAATATCCTAAGTCATATGATATAATCTAAATGAAATAAAATATTCTACATGACATAATATATCCTAAATGAAATGAAATGAAATGATTTAAATGACATGACAAATATGAATGATATGGCATATCGGAGAAGTACGAAAACTGGGTGAAAAAAAAAACTATTTTGTCAAAACACATTTTTGCCTTTGATAAAATCATTTAAAAAATCAAAGTAAAATATTTAAAACTCATAAAATGACTCACAAACAGTAGCTAGGACTTTTTGAAAGTTAGATAAAAATTGGCTAAGTAAAAAAAATCACAAAGGTAGAATAATCAATTTGGCAAACTTTAATTTTCCACAAGTGTGCTCAAGAGAGCATGACTTTGAACCATTAATTGGCCTAAGTCATTATTCAAGTGGCATGAACATGAAATGTATGAAACAATACAGCAAACATAGTGCATGAAATGCATGAGCTTAAACCTAAATGTCATGAAAAAATGCATGGCATTCATATAGTGACCTAGACCTAAATGAACTTGCATGGCATTTAATGTAACTTAGACCTAGAATGCATGAACATGCATTGCAAATAAACCTAACTTAATAACTAAAATATGCATGGCATTTTCACAAACACAAAAAGCATGCTTAAACCAAAAACTCAACCAAATATCATGCAAATGCTAACCTATCAACTAACATGGCAAGAATGCAGATAAAATGCAAAAATTCCAAGGTGGCCGAATAGCATAATGTAACTAGCAAACATGGCATTTTCACAAACACTTGGTATATTAGCATGCAAAACTAAATCAAATGTCATGCAAATGCAAAAACCTACCAACTAACATGGCAAAAATGCAAC